>JASXSY010002608.1:0-80874 GCA_034509805.1 Sipha maydis
TAATATAATATTTAACACCAATCATTCGTTTAAAATAATTTTTCAAACGCGACGACTTATGGAGGTTTTCAAATTAACACAAATACATTTTACTAACGCAACACGCAGGGACAAACACAAAAAGCCATAGTGCCGTGTGGAATTTTTAAAATATAACCATTTTGTTATGTAATATGGTTAATATTCGATACGGTATCGCTCACATAAAAAATAATATATATATATATATGCATTTATACACATATACTGCACGAAACCCTATAATGTACATAGTATCATTACTTCATACGAACTCGTCATACTTAATACGTGTATGTAGATGTATTAAGCACAAGCTCAACCAACATGGTGAATTTGTATTTTTTGATGTCACACCGCACATCTACCCCTAACACCTACTCATTCAACGGAAACGAAACAATTTATGTAAGGTTTCATCCGGTTAAGTTACACTTCGCAGGGTTTACATTGTTAATATCATGTTTTAATTTTATTTTATCGATTCAATATACATACTACTGCAGTATTCATATTTTCTAATGTATTTTTGGAGTTTTTACGATTTGAGAATATACAAAAACGCATGAATATACAAAGTCACACTGCCGTCATAATATGATGTACTGATTAAATACAACCATATAACGAGCAGATTAACCATAACAACGCCGTACACTGTGCCGTTAAAAAATCATATTGGCCTATTCGACATGCGAATCGTTTTTTATTTGGTTTCATAACGATTTCGAAAACTTAAAATTTCAACTGAGATTCGAATCCTCACCGCTTATAATTACATAATATTTTGACTCCTAATTTTTTTTAAGTCTGTGTAAACGATTTCGACAAGAAGAATTGTTCCGATAATCACAATAATAAATATATTTCTGATAGGAAATATTGTCAAGTGAATACTATAAATGAGGTTGAATTTTTATATCAATTGCGATAAACTAACGAAGAATTATAAAAATACGACAACATTAACGACATACCAGTTGTAATCAAATTTTTTTTTCCACTGTAACTTAAAATATAATAACATAATATAATAAAAAAGAACCGGATGGGCCTCGCTCTGTTGTACATTTTGGGGGTGAAGTGCGACTTTTCATAGGATATAGGATATATAGGTCATTATAATGGATTTGTTAAATTTGAATTCAATGATAGGTATCATTGTATACGAAAAACGATTCTGAATGGAGATGATATGTTTGTCTAGAATATAATACAATGTTATTTATAAATATTGTAATAGGTATATTTTATTTTGAAACGAAAAATTTAGAAAAATCGAAAATTTAAATTGTCTATAAATAGCTCAATAAAAGTCAAAATACTTTGAAAACTTAACTATGAATAGAAAACGTCAATATAAAGATTTGGTGAAAATCTCAAGTTGTTGCGGATTTTCATTTTTGAGTTAGAGCATTTTAAAAAAACCGATATCATTTGTCAGTCAAGAATATTATACATTATATTATATTTTACATATAATTTTATGTCAATATTCGCTGTTCAAACGCTTATAAATAAAATTGTTCCTATGGATTTTAATAATTTTTTAACGACATTAAGAACTACTTCTGTGGAATCTTCTATTAAATTTTCATTTTTTTTCACCGATTATAAAAAAAAAATGTAAAAAAATCGAATATTTTAAATGCCTATAAGTGGCTTAAAAATCAATATAATATTTTAAAAAAAATATGACATAAAGGAAATATCAATCTTAACAGCTGGTAGAAATTTAAAAAATCTGCGACTTATACTTTTTGAATTATAACAAATATTTAAAATCGTTCAAGAATAAATCGTTATTTTATGCAATTTCGTAAATATTTAAATTTCAAACAGTCATAAAATTTTTTCCTCTAAGTCCGGTAGAATTTTTTTAAAAGATTTTTTAAGAGTAGCTTATAGATAACCTAGTGTTAAAATTTTGAACCTTAAGTATGAACATAAAAAATTTTATGAATTTTTATCTACAAAATAACTTGCAAATTATCGTGATTTTTACATATTTTCTTATATATTGGAACTTTGAGCACTTATAAAAAAAAATTGTGACTTACGATTTTAGATTTATTTTTATCACTTAAGGAAAAACTTATAAGAAACCTTGTATTAAATTTTCAAGATTTTCTGGGCAGTCAAAAAAATTTTATCGTTATTTAAAAAAAAAATACTTAAAAAAATTGAAAATTTCAATTGACTATTAATAGCTCAATAAAAGTCAAAATACTTTGAAAACTGAATGGTGTATAGAGAACGCTAATCTTAATATTTGGTGAAAATTTCAAGTATTTACATCGATTAGTTTTTGAGTTATAGCAAAATAAAAAATTTGATTATGTCGAAAACTGGTTTTGCGTAAAAACTCCCGTTTTTCCCAAAATTTTTTAGGGTTTTTCCCGTCGCATTTAAAAAATATTGGAAATTTTTGACTTTTAACCTCCCAAAGTACTAACTAGATTCACTTTCCTTTCAGAAAAGTTGCTACATAAGGAAATCGAAGCATTTTTACTGCCCCAAATCGTGTCGACAGACACAAAAATAAAAAAAATAAAAAACACCCATCATTGTAAAATCAATACATTCTTCACTCCGTTCAGAATCTAAAATTTGTAAATTTTAAATGAATACGACATATATCACTGACTTTTATAGATATTGTATTGGATAAAAGTTGTATGCTTAATATTTCTTCTATGAAATGTATTTACATTAGATCTCGTGTAAAGTACCACTTTTCTTTTATCTTGACCAGTTTGTTAGGATTATTATTAATTTCCTATTTAGAAAGATACGTTGTAGTAAATTTAATTCTAATAATACAGTTGAAAAATTCTAAAATTAAGGCCTACTGTTTATCTATAACATTTTTTTTTTTAATTTTTTTTTGACTTATCATTATTACAATGAGTGAACAAGATATTCAGCCCCTACTGAAAAACACATTTTTGTTTTTTTTATTACAAATAGAAATTCTATAAAACCTCTATTAACGTATAGAATATATTTTTAAATATTAAAAATATTAAAAGGTAAGCAGACTGTTGTTTGTAGCGAATTAATTACTAATGCTAAGACCTTTCTCAACTTGCATATATTTATTGGTTGAGCACTGAACTATGTAAATACCTGGGATGAAACGTATAATACGGTATAGAAAAAACACGTATTATACATACGTATAAAACGTATAGTATATATGTTTTATGCCATATAAAAAAAAAAAAAAATCTCTTATAAACAAAAAAAAATTATAATTTAAATTAACTGTAAAAAAAGAAAATATAAATTATAAATAGACAAGCGTGGAACTATTAATTTATTATTAATAATTATCATTATCTTGTCGAGGACATATTTATAGTACACTAATTGTGCTTGTGATATTTATAAAATTTTAAATATTTAGGCAACATATAAATTTTATTTTATATCAGTGTAATAATTTATGTATAATATTATATACCTATAGCAATTTTTAATTATTTCCTATTTAGATAAATTAGAAAAATGAGAGAAGAAAAAGATTTGTTCGTAACTTATTTAATATGTATCATTTTAACTACCTAATATATTTTTACCAATTATAAAAATTTAAATCTCAATATCTGAAATAAAAAGTATTTTAAATTTTCTAAAAGTGAATTTCAAAAACAAAATATATTTTACGTTTTAGTAATTTTAAATGTTTTATACGTATTATTCATGGGATATTATACGTACAGCATATATAATTAACTATGTTTATATAACATGCATATAAAATATTTTCACCTAATATATTTTTACTACGTATAAAAATTAAAACCTTAACCTAATATCTGAAATAGAAAGTATTTTTATTTTTTTAATAGTGAATTTAAAAAACGAAACATATACTTTTTAGTCATTTTAAACATTTTATACATGTGTTATTATACGATTTACGTGTAAAACGTTTTATAGGCATATATTACCAATTCTGGTAAATACATTTCAAAGTAATTAAAGTAACTAGCCATGTTTTAAAATATTCGTACATATTTTAATATTTTTTTGCTAAGTAGTTTATTTGACGGTTTTATGTCATATTTTAAAAATAATTGTAAGTTAAAAAATGTGTTAACTATATTTGTATATTGAACATAAATAACAAAAAACCACATAATTATTTATAGTTTTCATTTGGACATCAATTAATTATATTGTGTAAATTTCGTAATTTTAATTGTGTTTTATTCTTAATATTAGAATAAAATCTTATTATTACATTAATATTATTTTAATCCTAGTTGACTATTCATCTATTTATTTTTTAATTTGCATATAATTTATGAAAATGTGTTCTTTTTGACAAATATCTGAAAATTTATACTTGAAAAATAAATAACATATAATCTTAAAACCAAATTCTTCTCCAGCCTTCTCTTCCTTAAGTTGATAATAATGTCCATTTGTTTGAATGAGTGGTTTAGTATTACTCAAATTTATTCAATTTAATTGTTTTTATGTGAGATTAATTTTATAAAAATTAATTTGACATTTGGTAAACTATTATAACATATTTTATTCATATTTTAAAATTGTCAATTATTGTCATTTTGGTAAAATCAATTAAATTTATATATTTACAACTGAGACTGTTATATAATATATAAATTAATCAGAACTACGTTACGAGTATATATTATACAACATAATTCTGATTGATGTGTTTCATTAATATACATATACAGTTTAAATTATATTATGTGCCTTACAAATAATATATGCTGTTTTCTTTTGATGTTTTAAGTGTACAATAAATGTAACTTATACAGTTGTATTTTTATACAAATACGTATATCAAATAAAACTAAGAAAACTATGATTTGACAAATTCAAAACAACAATATATTTTTATGGATAATACACCTCATCGACAATTTGTAACAAGCATCTACAAACCTTCCAACTAAGTACATCAGTATACTTCTGTTATAAGAATAAAGTATATATATGCTCATTTTATATTTATTTGTAGGTATGTATTTATATGTATAAATATTTTCTCCTATATTCTTTCTATGTAACATGTGATACTTAATAGTAATAGTATAGTTATACCTACTCGTTTTACGGAACGTGTACGCGAAAAAAAATGGTAATACTCTTTTACGATGTATCTGTAAATATTCTATAATATTTGATAAATGTATGACCATAATTAGGTGGTTTTCAGAAAGATCAAAGAGTTTAAAAAAAAGGGATATTATATTATTCATATTTTTCTCCATCTACCTCCAATAATCATGAGTTTGTTGCTATTTTCCACACAGAAGGTTGATACCACTTACTACAATACATTTTTAAAATTTGAATAAGAGTAGCGGACAATATTATTCATACAAACATTATTTAATAACAAATTCAAATGATGGCCAACCCAATGCGGTTCTATTTGACATTTTGGTTTTCTACAATTACTAAAGCTATAATATACATGTGCACATAACATAATATAATTTCAACTAGGTATATCAAGTAGGCATGCATATACTCGTATGTACATTTATGAAAATTATTATTTTAATAAATTTTTATGCTGTATAATATCACTATAGTATTTCTATCAGTTTATATTATTAAACATTAAACATTGAGCAACAGTGAAAGAACAATTATGAATTCCAGTTCACGAAACAAAAATAATAAAGTAACGTGCAGAGAGGAAAAGTTTAATGCTTCAAAAACAATTCGACAATTTTATAATACGAGTATAACCGATTTATTAAGTAAAAAGTTAATAACAAAAAACATTATTTATTTAGTGACAGTATACCTCCGTGTGTTTGTATTGTTATAAATTGTCAATTTGACATTAGGAAGGTATATAGGTATAGGAATATGATATAAATTTGTAAACATTACTCAACTGACAAATAACGTTAGATATCATAATTATGTGTACATTGTTGCATCAATATACTTACAATTAGCCTATAAATATGTACATGGATCCTCCTAATAGAAGAGAGAGTATGTAACAAAATTTACTTAGTATCCATTTTTAAAATAAAAATATTCCTTTACAATATATTGTCACACTATTAAAACAATGTTATTAAAATATAGGCAATGAGGCCGAACAAATGTTTTCTTTTATACCTACTTGTAATGTATAACATTTGTAATAAAACATTTATATTTAATTTAAAGGAAATGCTAGTTAATGGATCAGAAAGGTCATTTATTTAGGTACATATTACATTTCTAAAAGTTATGTATAATATAACATATATTATAGAACATAGTATTACTATACGACCCACAAGAATAAGAGGCAATGGTCCTCTCCTCCTCAAAGATACTCTGTTGTCTAGTTTTATGGATCTATGAGTATAATGTAATATTATAATATAATATTATGCCACTCGTTGCTGTGGAATTATTTCAGGCACGAACTCGATTGCCAAGTCGATTGAAGATAATTATGATGTCCCACACCCACTGTCGCATCGCTACCGAGTACTGTGAATAATACGTCGCAGTCCCTGCGCACGTCGTAGCGCACGCGACTTTAATGCTATAATGATATGTACAACTGCAGGTGGCAGAGGCTAACTAGAAAACTTTGACGTACAAAGGAGCACGCACGCGCCTGGTGTTTAACGACTTTGGTCGGAACCATGTTGCTGTATAATACCTAACGGCGTGTGGTATAGAACATGTCAAACTGCACTAAAGTTTTGTGATCCCCTACATCGCGATCCGATCGCGACGGGATGTGGATCGCTCCTCGAAGATTAATTGTACATCGGTGTATTACCATGTAACCTGCAGTGGTGTTGAACAAAGTTAAACGTTTAGCCGTCCATAGATTAAGATGAGAGCTAATCAGAGGCTTAAATTAAAAATAAAGATAAAAAGATAAATTTAATTGGTAGAACGCAACAAGAAAATCATTTTCATAACCATTATTCGAATTACGTCCCTTATAATAATTATATTTGTTTACGTTTCATATAAAACATTAATAGTTTATCATAATACCTTAAATTCTGTGTTATGAAAAAATTTGTTTGATGTTCATCGTTTATTAATTTTAAACTATGTACTTTTTCAGTTGTTTTTCGTAATAACGAAATTTATAACGTAATATAGAGACCGACCGGTCGAAACGGAATCAAATAGTCATTCATGTATTATTTATTCGTTTATTTTTTATAATGATCAAATATTTAACCAACGATTTGAATACATGTACTCAGGACACGTACAAGAATTAATATGTACCTACTTAATACGATCTTTCGAATTAATATAAATAAGACGTAATTTGTTATTTATATATCAACTGGAAATCGTATTGTACCTGGGTAGGTATACATCTGTCCACTAATATTGTTCGGTCAAAGCTGTGCTTAAATAAACGAAAATATCGTAACCAAATGTTTTTGCTCACATTATTGAACCTAATCATAATGTTTATTATTGATATTTACTCTATACGAGCGAAATATAGATATAATTATGACTAACATTTTTGTTAATCTGTTTTAGAAAGGTATTGTTATGTGACTCTAAATATTACAGATTTTCAATTCCCAGGAAACAAATAACAAAATAAATATTACAGCATCGCCCTATATGTCAATCGTACGAATATTAATAACCTTTGTGCAATTAGTTACCGTAGATTTCCGGTAGATAATTAACGAAAATATCATCACAAACCAACAATATTCATAAACTATATAGTGTACTGATGAACATAGCGTGTGTGTATCTCTTATATATTCTTAAACTTATCTGTATTTACATATCATTAGAGCGGGCAACACATTCCGTTTAGTGTTAATCAACTTGACTTATATTAATTTGACATTTATAGACCGAATGTATTTAAGACGTATGTATTTTTGAGTTCTGATGCATATCACGGATAAACCGTTTGCAACTTATAAAATTAATGGGCAATGAGTTTTTCCAACAGACCGCGAGGCTTTTCAGTTCGTGGGTCTCTGTATCACGACACGTCTCGCGCCACTTTCAAGTCAGCTCTGAAAATAGTAGATAATATCTACTATATTAAATATTATATCGCACTTGTGTGCAAGTAAAATTACATATAGTTTCTAATAATAATAATTTTAATTTTTAATTTTTAAATTGAATTTTTTATTTCATCGTGCAGCTAAAATAATGATAATTAAAATCAAGGTTCTTGAACAAATTATTTGAATATTTTACCCATATGTTGTTTGCAATGTAAAATAAATTTGAACAATATTTAAAATAAATATTTTATGGTTTTAATACTTACATAATATTAAATTTGTAATATAATGGCAAGGGCCGTGTTTTCATGTTTCCCGTGTGTAGGCCTGTAGAAAATTGCTGCTCTAAATAACTAAATAATAAATTTCACTAACTGAATTATCATTTTATTATCTACTATAAAATATATATTAATAAGTTAAGTAAGCAAAATACATTTAATTCAATTACTAAAACATCATTTCTTAAGATTTAAGCCATTTTTTTTATTAATTAATAACAAAATACATTTTTCAAATTTGTTGCTGTAAATATGTACCTATAATGCTTGCTTATTTATACACCACTGATTATGGCTTAAAAATGTTTATTAATATTAAAAAATTATAAAATGATTATCTTGTCACATATTAAAAATATGTGACATAATAAGCTATAACGATAATATTAAGATAATAATATTAAAATAAATAATATTAATATATATATATATAATATTAATAGATATTATTCAACGAGTACCCCCATAACAATATCTGAATGAAATTTGGCAAGATACTGGCTAGAATTTTTTCATATTTATTTCATATATGCATACAAATATTTCGGTGCAACTCATTTGCGCCCCAAATCATAGCCCATATGCGCCCGATTCAGACCAGGTGAAAATCGTGCAACGTTGTCATTTATTGAGTATATTAAATAAAATAAAATAAAATAGAATACGTAAAAAAAATTTCTTATACATTTCGGGGAATCGATTTATAATTGTATTTTTTTTAAAAATTATTATCATTCTTATTATTGACCAATGTATATTATTAATTTTGATTATTTTTGACGCAGGATTTTATATTTTTAAACAATCTTAAACAATAACTGACAGCTAATATGTATTATTTATTTTGGTTTTATATACATTTATTTTATGCATTATTAATAATATTAAAAACTTAGATATATATGTGTATATTATTTTAATTGTATTTATTAATTATTTTGATTTTACGTAAAAATATTTCTATTTGAAATTTATAATTTAATGCAATATAAATAATATTTATATATATAATATGCATACTGTGTAGTATTTTACATTATTTTTAAAATTATTACTTTTTATAAATTTTGATTTAACGTAGGATTTTATATTTTAAAATAACAACGGCAACGTTGCATGCAAAATGGGCGCATTTGAGCTATAAATCAGGGTGTTAAGTTTTTTTATTTTGGGCGCAAATGTCCATAACCCTCGGGGCGCAAATGGGCTACAGCCAAATATTTTAACGATTTACAAAATAACTGCTAAAAGTTTGGTGTCGTGTTTTTATGATTTCGTTATCTTTAAAGAATGTTTGTGTCTACTTTAAAGATATTGTATGAAAAGTATATGCAACACAAATAAATATAACTGAAATAGTAAACAAATTATGTTATAATATTGTAAATTTAAAAACTGTTAAGGGTGCTCTCGTAAATAATCGTTTGAACACGAACGCGGTGTCATAATTATTTCGTCAGTTGTCTTCATGCACACATCAACAACTAGGTATAAACTCATTATTATCGATAAACACTCGTTGTTTAATAATAATAATAATAATAATAATAATAATAATAATAATAGTAATAATAGTAATAATAATAATGCACTTCCACGTAATAATAAACACATAATATTGGCACCGTTATTTCGATACGAAATTTAGTAAAATGTTAAATTTTTTAGAATCAAAGCTAAAAAAAAAAATGTACACCAATATGATGTATCAATAGTTTACAGTAGAAAAATTAAAGTTACAGTTCAGATTTGCAGAGTCGGATCTAGTTGGACAATTCGTTGACAGTCTGGAACGCATAAGCAAAACATGTGATATTTGTCTTATACATTTTAATTCTACGCTTATTTCATAATTTTTTTTATTTTAGAATTTATAATAAAAACTATTACAGTATAATGATTAAAAAATGAACTTTACATAATTAATATATAGAATAACAATAAGTGAAAGATTAGTAATTAAACTTAATGACACAATAACAATCGATAAAAACGATAAATATTTCATTAAATTCATTGTGTTTGATTTGATAAAATGTTTTTTCTTTTTCTTTTTTTAGTACAAAAATTATTACACATCTGCGAATGAACTTCTTTGGCTGCTCTTATTTAATTCCGCCCCTGCAACTCAACGGTCACATCTTCATTTGTCTATCAAACAATTGGATGCAAATTTACCGTACCGAATCTTCGATTCAGTCATAAACTGAATGAAAATATAATATTGGATGTGTGATGTAACGCAATAACGAATATGTAATCGTAACTCTCCCACCGGTGTATACTCGAACCGCGTCCACTGTTCAGGTATTGATTACTCGGTAAACCATATGAACAAAACGCTAACTCTCGTGATGCACTCGTTTTGTACTCAATAATGTGTTCTCGTCTTGTTAATTAGCTTCGGTTACCGTTCAAAGTTTCAACCAAGAAACCTCGATTGTTGAGTCCCCCAGAATAATGAACTATTGTAACATTTCGATAGTCCCTGGGTAAAATAAACTATACAAGTTTAATTTCGAATAAATATGTATCAATATTTTCCATCGCGTGCGTAAGCTTTCTTCTAAAATATGAATCTAAATATTATAGTTATCTTTATTATCATATAGGAAATTTATATATAATACATCTTTTTAACTAAAGTGTATTAATTAATAATTAACGAGTGCTATTAACGTCCAATGTAATACTTTTAAGGAAAATATATCTATATTTATTATTTTTAATTTTTTCTTTTTTGTTAAATTACCACACAAATAACTTAAAATTTTAAGGAACTGTGCCAACTATTATTATGCATAGGTTCATTAAGCAAGTATGTTTCGAAAATCGCATTTTGAAATTCCGAATCTTTTTTTGAACTCTTGTCTAGATATGTACCTAAATATTTTCACTTGGTTCTCAAGGTAATTTTTTTTTTTTAAATACATTTATTTTGATTTACCAATTATGGGTTACGTAAATTAATAAAGTATTATTTAATTAAAAAAATATAATTAGTATCTTAAATGCGCTTTTTATAATGTCTTATTTTGTCTAAATAATAATTTTATCATTGGAATCGAAAATAATAAAATATCTTCCATTTCAGTTGATTCCAATGCGTAAGAAATAACAATAACAGTTAAATTAATAATAACATATAATATATCTGTTTTATGAGTAAAAAATATTTTGAACGATTTCCTCTATCGTTCTAAGTTACAAAATGTTTGAAACAGAACTTTTTTGACAGAAAGTTTTATAGTAAGTTATTTTTTAAAACGACCGAACCTATTTTTAAACGAAAAAATATTTGTTATTTGATGGATTATAAAATTAAATAATGCTAAACACAAATAATATAAATATATATGAATACAATTATTGCCTCAAAAATAATACAGCTTTTAGACCTTAGTTATTGTTCTTTTGATCGCTAAACACAATTCCACCAGTGGGGTTTTTACATTAAATGTAAAATTCAGACTTATACGAAAAATATTTAAAAGGTTAATAAAAAAAATTTAAATTTGACGAAGTCTATTATTCACCGAAAACATATACTTATATCAATAACTTTATGAACAATAGGATATTATTTTAATTATAATCGCAATGAATTATCTACGAGTGCTAAATAATATTTCAATTAGATTATACCAAGTCATCTACATTCCAGATAGTAGACATTTCATTCACATAAAGTAATAAATTAATCGAATGTTATATATAATCTAGATGATTATAATAGATTAATTTGACATTCAATATTTACATTTTAATATTTAAAAAGAACCGAATGGGGTCGCTCTGCTGTTCACTTGGGGGTGGAGTGCGACTCTTCATAGGATAGGTCATTATAATGGATTTTTTAAATTTGAATTCAATGATAGGTATCATTGTATACGAAAAACGATTCTGAACGGAGATGATATGTTAGTCTAGAATATAATACATTGTTATTTATAAATATTGTAATAAGTATAGTTTATTTTGAAACGAAAAATTTAGAAAAATTGTCTATAAATAAGTCAAAATATGTCAAAATACTTTGAAAACTTAACCATGTATATAGAACGTCAATATAAAGATTTGGTGAATATTTCAAGTTGTTGCGGATTTTCATTTTTGAGTTAGAGCATTTTAAAAAAACCGATATCATTTGTCAGTCTAAAATATTATACATTATATTATATTTTACATGTAATTTTATGTCAATATTCGCTGTTCAAACGCTTATAAAAAAAAATTGTGTCTATGGATTTTAATAATTTTTGAATGACAATAAGAACTACTTCTATGGAATCTTCTATTAAATTTTCAAGTATTTTGTACGAGCCAAATTTTTTTCATCACTGATTATAAAAAAAAAATGTAAAAAAATCGAATATTTTAAATGCGTATAAGTGGCTTAAAAATCAATATAATATTTTGAAAAAAATATGACATAAAGGAAATATCAATCTTAACAGCTGGTAGAAATTTCAAAAATCTGCGACTTATACTTTTTGAATTATAACAAATATTTAAAATCGTTTGAGAATAAATCGCTATTTTATGCAATTCGTAAATATTTAAATTTCAAACAGTCATAAAATTTTTTCCTCTAAGTCCGGTATAAATTTTTTTAAAGATTTTTGAAGAGTAGCTTAAAGATAACCTGGTGTTAAAATTTTGAACCTTAAGTATGAACAGAAAAAAATTTTATGAATTGTTATCTACAAAATAACTTGCAAATTTTCGCAATTTTTACATATTTCTTATAAATTGGAACTTTGAGCACTTATAAAAAAAAATTGTGACTTACGATTTTATTTTTTTTTTTATCAGTTAAGGAACAACCTATAAAAAACCTTGTATTAAATTTTCAAGATTTTTTGGCCGGCCAAAAAAATTTTATCGTTATTTTTAAAAAAAAAAATTAAAAAAATTGAAAATTTCAATTGTCTATAAATAACTCAATAAAAGTCAAAATACTTTGAAAATTTAACGGTGTATAGAAATCGCTAATCTAAACATTTAGTGAATTTCAAGTATTTACATCGATTAGTTTTTGAGTTATAGCAAAATAAAACATTTGATTTTGTCGAAAACTGGTTTTGCGTAAAAACTCCCGTTTTTCCCAAATTTTTTTATGGTTTTTCCCGTCGCATTTAAAAAATATTGGAAATTTTTTACTTTTGACCCCCCAAAGTACCAAATAGATTCACTTTCCTTTCAGAAAAGTTGCTACATAAGGCAATCTAAGCATTTTTACTGCCCCAAATCGTGTCGACAGACACAAAAAAAAAAAAAAAAAAAAAACACACATCATTGTAAAATCAATACATTCTTCACTCCGTTCAGAATCTAAAAAAAAAAATAAAAAATTAAATAAAAAAAAAAAAAACACACATCATTGTAAAACCAATAGATTCCATCACTCCGTTCAGAATATAAAATTGTAAGATCGTTAATACTTACAATTTTTAAATATTAAAATGTTACTTTTTAGTTTTAAAATGTATAAATTGAATGTCAAATCAATCTATTATAATCATCTAGGTTATATATAACCTAAATATTGTTAAAAAAAATATAAAATTTTGTTATATTTGTTAAAAATATTTTTATTAACCGTAACATTTGAATATATTTATTATTTTTTCATAAGATCATTAATACTTATGAAAAAATAATAAATATATTCAAATGTTACGGTTAATAACAATATTTTTATACCAATCATTGAGGTAATAATAACGTATTATGGTATTAAAAAGAGAAAACAATAATAAAGCCGATATAATAATTATAATCCTAAGCGTTACTTTTCGTCTTAAACCAAAAAATACTCTATTTATTTTTTTGCTACGATGTAGACAAAAAATATTTAAAAAGTTTTTACTCTCCTTACTCATTATAATACAGTTGTTGTTGTTTTTAATTATAAACTTTCAACGACACATTGATATTATAAAATATTGTTTGTAGAAAATATCTAAACTAAATACTAGACACATGCATCTTAGAGTGGTCATGAATTATTATTACGATTTTAATCGATAATTTATGAACGATTTTTTGACAAATCTTAGTCATAAAGTGTACGAACCGGGGATGTCTTTCACAGATGAAGAGAATGAGATACCGCAAATAAATAAAGTTGTTGAGTGTAAACGAGACAGCTTGTTAAAGCAATATACGAATACAATTGTAAAAAATTCACACAAAAAGGCGCGCGTCAGACGATATTAAATGTATACGTCGTTTTTGAATACAAAACTTATAAAAATGTATCTGTGCGTATAAAATCTCTTATTATACGTGTAAGATTTCGTGTTGGATTTATGTTCGACCGAATAACAATTCAAACAGTTCGGATTAGGCGGGGTGGAAGAATATTGCTGCCTAGACGGAGGTGACGACGACAACCCGTTTATCCTTAATGCGAACAGTGTATGAAAGAAACGGATTGAACGGTTTGACGGTAGTAATGCATGAGCAGATTTTAATTAAATTATACGATATGTATGCAATTACAATATTATAACATCTCGTTTGTTACTTTTTTTTTTTTTTAGTTATTGCTAGCAACAATAACGATACCCCGGGCTTGGAAGACAAGTTTATAATATGGTAAAGGTCAACGGACTTGAACAACCCCCTCTCGACAAAAATTCTTCATCAGAAATGTGAAACTCTGCAGTTAACAACATGTCAAATTTATTACATTCTTTATCACTATGTGTATACTGAATACGACGCAGTAAAAACACAAATAGTTTTTGTTTTGAAAATGTCATAACTCGTAAAACGGATTCGTGTGAAAGCAAATTATTTTATCAAAATATATTCCCATGGACAACTGAAGTATGAAAACGTGGAAGTTATTTTATGATATCTGATTATTAATATTATCATTTACTGTCCCAAACTTATCAACGACTTAAATATTTTATTTTTAAAATTAAATTAAATTTATTAAATTTATTTTATTTTATTAAAGTCAAGTATAAAAGCATTATAGCTAAAATTTCCGAAAAATTTGACTTAACGATTTTCATTATTATTTGATGTTATTTAATATGAAATACCAATGTACTTATTTATTACTTAAATTATAAAATATATATAAAAATTAAATAACCTGGCAATACATTAATAAGAAATAGTAAGCTGTTTGGTTTTCAAAAATATAACTTATTTATCACTATTAAATACTTTTTGAAAACCCACACGGTATTTTTTATTTAAGGTACGTCCTTTTTGTGTATATTTATACATAAGATTATATGAAATATTCTTTAATTAAATTATTTATATAATTCTCAACTGGACGTGGGAGGTAAAATCTACAAATTTTGCTGTCGGAAATTATACTCCGTTAAATATTCATTTGTTTATTTATAATCATGAACGAATATTTACCATAAGGAGTAAAAAAATATATTATATCAATTAAATTAATTCTAATAATAGACTTTGACGATTAACATAAACATAAAAATGGAATATACATACAAAATTATTAGAACTTAAATCATAATGTAACTTGGAAATTAATATAAATTATTCTTGGATACGTTAAGTGGTATACAAATGTTCAACACAATGAGTAATTATTTTCTTTAATAAGACAGTCTTAAGGAAAAATGATTCAGAACTATATTATGCAATTTTATATAGAATAATTGAGTTAATCTAATGATTTCGTTCATTATATTAAAGCTAATTATAGAACGTTAGTCGGGGGTGTTTATAAAACTATTTAATATATTATGTCGAAACATAATATCTTCAACTTTCCTTCATATACCAATATAATGTAATGCATAATGTCATGCCTTAAAGGGAAACTTAAGAATTATATCAGTCCCTTTTAATCAATGATCATATTTAACTTTTAACTTATAACAAATATATTTTAAAAATATGTAATGAATATTTTCAATTTCATTCATGTATATTCCATAATTTGGTGGGGCATGTACCGTTTCCGTCAAAATTTGAAATAATCGATTCCGCCATCGCCCGTTTCCGCTAATTTAAAAAAAGGTTCGATTCCCGTTTCCGCCAATTTACCTGCTATGGTAAAATTATTGTAATATATTCCATATTTTTGGTAAAAATATATTTTAATTTATTTGAGTTGATTGAAACGACGTTCATATGATACAGTACAAGGCAATGTTAGATACAAACGAACGATCACATATTATAAACCATGTACCATGTACCTAATTTTATCTGGGATCGTTCGTTTGTATCTACCATTGCCTTGTACTGTATCATATGAACGTAGTTTCAGTAAACTCAAATTAATTAAAACATGTTTTTACCAAAAATATGGAATATATTTCAATAATTTTATCATAGCAGGTAAATTGGCGGAAACGGAAATCGAACCTTTTTTTAAATTGGCGGAAACGGGCGATGGCGGAATCGGTTATTTCAAATTTTGGCGGAAACGGGTAATTCCCGATAATCTTGTTTCTCGTGGCTAGATGCGGTTATAAAAAGCTTTGTGTTGTTTATAAAATATAACAAGTGTAGTACTTATAGTATTGTAAACTGTACTAGAATATTAATTTTAATGAGTTATTAATCATAACGTTTTATGGTGGGAATTTTGAGTTTAGGAACTAAACAAACACCTGTATTATAATAATAACAATGGTATCATCTTAGAATTTAAAAATTGGTAAAAATCAAAATAAACATAAATGAAATTACCATTAAAAGAAATCAATGAAACGTCTACACCTTTTTATTATATCCGTTTAGCTTTGCACGATTCATTTTATGACAAAATAATTGTAAATATTAAAGTGAGAGATGACGATAACCCAACCCCCAGTTTTCCGTCTAGCCGCAATCATTTTATACACGGCGGAGGTTATTGGATGTGAGGCAATTATGTTTTCACTGAGTTCTAAAACGACTTTTCTTGTCTGAACTTTTTATTCTCTTCGCTGTCAGGTTAGGGATTTTTATTAATTGCGCGTTTTAGGGTGCCGCAGTTGGTCATACGAAGAATTTATATAAAAAATCCTTTTGTTCGTTTTGGCATACAACACCATTTAGGAAATGTTTTATTCCCGCATCATATGTGTGCATTGTTTATATTTCGTAGCCTACTTCCTAAATAGCTCCACATCAGTCGCATGCAGTTACAATTTACCATAAAGATTATGAAGTTTTATAACCATACAGCTTAAACTTTTGCACAACTGGTGATTTTACAGTTTTTATTTAATTTTTAATTTTTTTTTTTTAAATTGTTCGTTAAAAAATTAAATTATGTACGCACTTTCTGAACAATAAAATAAAATAATTGTCGGATGTATTTTACAAATAAAAAATAAAAATATTACCACTATTTCTTTATCCTATAATCTAACCCCTCATTTCTTCCACGCTCCTATAAAGATTTTAAATAAAATATTGAATTTTATTCCACAAAATTGTTTCTATTTCTTTTTTTTTCTTGAGCGGTTATTGGATTCAATTTAATTTATGTTTTCCGTTAACAACATATTTTTAATGGTACAGTGCTTTCCTGTAATGATCAAGTTAATATTAATAACTTGTTAATAATAACTTTTACGGTTCAAAAACAAGAATAATTCAAAGAACAAATTTTACAAGCGTTTTGTTTGAAAAAACATTACAACGTCTAGTAAAACTCTGCATACACAATATATAATAAAATATTTAGTATTGAAATTATTATTATCCGAATGGATAATGTTAAGGTTTAAAGTTTCTATTTTTAAAAAAAGTTAAAAATATATAAAACTATAAAAAAGGTACCGATGATAAAAATATCCTTCAAGTAGTGAAACATAAAAATATGTTTATATGTAGGTATACATATATTCCGCTTCGGTTTTAATTTTTAATCGTACATTTCTTTCTTTTTTATATATATATATATATATATATAATTTTAAAAAAAGACAACCAACTCCAAATGTATTTAAAATATTATAATGCTTTCACATGTGAACGTTTTTAATTTACTGATATTATTATTTGTTTAAATGTTTCGAAGATAAATGATTATAATATAATATTATGTCACATACAATTCCAACGTGTTCGGACAGTGTGCCATGTTTGCGTGTATAAATATACTGGCCACGTATTTTTGTTACGTCACGTTCATGATATTAAATTATGACGATAACATGCGAATCGGAAAACAATCGAATTCGGGGGTGAGCTAAGAAAAAAATAAACGCCACGGGAAACACGCTTGTCGGGTTGCACATGTGGTTACGGTAACACCACGAACTTCGAAATTAATTCAGTTCACAGAGCACATTTTCACCGGGGAACGTGAGACCATCTTCCGAAATCCTCCGAGTGGATTCGCCATACCCGCGAGGCATATGAAAACCATGTTTAAGCACTCTAATCGTATGCGATTGCGATTATTTCATCATCTATTGATTATTATTATTATTTAATTGTTATTTTTGCGCGTGACGGTATTTTAGTCACGTGTCGAAGTGTTTACCGCGCGCAACGAACGTCTCCACGACAATAAAAGGAACGAAGCACACAGTCCACTTGTGGCCTAACTCTGTTTGTTGAACGGGTCAATTGATCTTAGCGATCCATAACACCGTGTCTATTGCATGTGAACGTATATGTCGTCGTGACGGTGGCTCACCACATTGATTTTGGGTTTAACCGTTTGTTGTTTGCAAAAAAATCCGTCATTTCAACCCGACGGGCAGTTAAAACGGTGAGCCGTGAAAACGATGCTAAACATGACGCTTCGGTGCGCCCGAACGCTGGGTGGCGACCAATCCCGTGGACCGTACATACTTGTAAACGGCTCGTTACTCCCCGAGCGAATACCGACCGGGTGGGGATGGGTTGAGTACTTCACTTCGAAAAATATGTGTAAATAAACATTGCGAAAAATGTCAGGAACGTCACGTTGCGTAGAGAAAAACCAAAAGATTGGAGATAATATTCTGTTTCGTCCGCCCACGAGCATCACATCAGGCCGATCTCATCGGGTCAGATGAACTGCGTGCAGTTGGTCGTGCCGACGAAATAATACCTTTGAAACCATTGCTCGTCCAATACACGCCCACCGGATATCAAGTCGTTTCTGCGCGATTTCCGTTCGCCAAAAAAATTCCCTCCGTCCGGAACAATGTGTCACTTTACCGCTATTACAGTTGCAATGCAGTGCAACACGAAAACTAAAGAAAACAAATAAATAAAAAAATTTAAATAAAATCTAAAAATTATTTTTCATTAATTCAAACGTACACGTCGAACACCTTTGAAATCGCAGGAATCGAAAATAATAACGGACGTGTCGGTGTAGGTAAATACTACGTAGTTGGGAATATCAAAATCAATTTAACTTTTATGTTTCAGAACTGATCAATAAACCCGTTTAAAAGTTTAAGTTTAAAATATCGTATTCTATAACTAAGTTTTTATTTTAATTTATTGCGAAATCGTCTTACGCAACAGCGACAATTTAAACCTGTTTAATTTTGTCAATGTTTGCAATTCATACAAAAGTTGGGTATAATACGTAAATTAATTTAAAAAAAAAAGTTATATAGGTACTCTATGAAAGTAATTACAAAAAGTTTAAACTTCATTTTACCAAACCGTTAATTATGTCCAGGCACATTTTCAAACTTAAGATTAATATCATTAGACTACACGAGAATTAATTGAGATCTTTTCAAAAATAAAAATAAATATTTATACAGTTATTACTAATAAATTATACAATTTTAGTGTACAAATATATTATAACATTTCTAATATGCATAATAAAGTGTTCAGTTTTAATCGAATAATTTAGCAACAGCTTAACCTAACAAATTATTTTCTTTCTAAAATTTAAGTCAATTTTAAAGTAAACAACTATTGTATTGTAAGTAAATGTTTTCTATAGTATTTTGATAAATAATAAAACAGAAAGTTCATTAGAAGCTTAAATATTCATAAAATAAATGCTTTACAATGATCAATTAAAAAGTGATTTTTCGAAAAATAGTTGTATAAAATATTTTTGTTGTCAGGTTGTACCTACATCGAAAAAGTAATTAAAAATTTATAATAAAATTAATTTGATTCTCGAGCTAATATTTGGTATTGATTAAATAAAGATTTTAATTTAAAATGCATAGCGTTAAATGAATGTAATTTAATTGTATTAAATTAACGTTACCAAGTAATTTCAATATTAAAATGAATGTTATAAAATTAAGAACAATATAAAATAACGATAATTATTTAATAACTTGACACAGGTATCAGATGTGATGCGAGATTTAGAGAGAATAGAACATTGTAAACTATAAATTATTATAACATTTGAAAAACAATATCAAAACGTCTGTTTACTCTTCTATAAAAAGTCGAGGAAAATATTATTACTTAACGTTGTTTAAACAATTCGATTTAGATAATGATTATAAGAATATGGTAGAAATAATTTTCCCTTCAAATTTGGAGTTTTCAATTTAATACGTTTTTTGTCAAAAACCACGGTAGAACACAAAGACCCAATGCTTGTATCTTATTTATGGTAATATTTTATACATTAAAAAACAACAGTGAAATCTTTGAAGATTGAAAAAAAATATCTATGCTGAATATCTTACTTAACCAATTTTAATAATATAATTCAACTTCGTGATGTTATGACGAGGTGTGAAAGTGCTTTTTATTTAACTATTTTATACTAACAGAAATAGAATAAATAAAAATAATCGATAAATATATATGTAAAAATAACCAATATATAATGTGTTCTAGATTTTTATCGTAACAAACAAATTTTTTTTATTATGATTTAAGTAATATTTACAACCAATGCTAACAGTTATTTTAATTTACTTTTTTTATAATAATTCACTTGTAGAAGAAAATTACCCAGTACCGTAATTGTCAGGAAATAGAAAACAAATTCTTCTTCTTCTTCTTCTTCTACTTCGCCTTCCTCCCAACTATTTGGGGTCGGCCACCCTTGTCCTACACCTCCACTTTACTCGGTCAATCACATCTCCTCTGCACACACCGACAGCCCTCATGTCATTCTCCAAAGTCTCCAACCATCTCTTTTTTGGTCTTCCTCTTCCTCTTTTCCCTTCAACGTCCATCTTCATAACCACTCTTACTGCATTCGTTTCCTCTCGCCTCATCACATGCCCAAACCATCTTAGCCTATTTTCTCTCATCTTGTCCACAATTGGCGCAAAAAAAAAAACAAATTAAAGAAAACAAATTGACACAGTTAAATATTTTTGTACTTACTTCAAACACAGTAAAATGTGTTTTGTACTATAGACTAAGAAACACTAAACTTATTATTAATATAATTGTTATTACATATTATTTAACTATGTAAAATGTCATGGTTTTCAGCTTTTCATTAATTGAATTTGAATCGATGTTTTTATCAATCTCTGAAGTATGCATTTTCAATTTTATTGAACGTGAAAAAAAACTTACTATACAGATTTACAATCTGAATGTTTGATCGCATCACGTAATGCCGAACTATTATTAATAAAGGCAACCTATTTTTCATACAGTTTATATCTCGATTCCATCTACGTATTTCAAAAATAATAATAGTACTCCTTTAAAATCAACATTAATATAATTTTTCTTCAAATTGAATACTTATAAAGAACAAGCTGCATAATATAATATTTCGGCAGCGTTTTTAGAAGTTCCTACTGTTCATATAAAAATATATAACCAATCGTAGTTTTAATATCGCTATCGAGAAAAACCTTTTTTTTCGACTGAAAAAAATATAAAACTACGTATAAACTAAGTTTATTCTTGCGTTTTTATCCCACGAGAAAAATAAAATATACTGGTGATTTTACGTACTGAAAAATCACATTCTCGGAACAATATCATAGGACCAGTATCGATCAGTTAAAAAACAAAACAAAATAAAATAAATAAATAAATAACACATAATTAACATTTTCGTTGAAATAATAATAATTAATAATGTCATTTTGATACCGTCATTACGTTTATTTCGATTTGAGATATGTGCTGCGTATTACGTCTATAAGTATTATTTTTAAGATGATTGATTGTTCGTATTCCAAGATTATTAATTAATAATTAGGGTTAAGAGGATATAACCCAGAAAGCGCATGTAACGGAGTATTCGCTACTAGCGAGTATCTGAATAATAATATACATTTATATTCAGTATAGATTTATACCCTCTCCCGCAGCGTTATATAGAGGAAAATAATTTTTGCTTCTTGTCCCAAACAATCATAATCCGGCTCAGTAAATACGGTACGTCACAACTATACGATTCAAGTCGTCTTTAAATTAATAAAAACATCATATTTTTATTTTCAAAAACAGTGTTCACATAATTTTACTTAGTTCCTGTTTAAGTACTTACTTCAGTGAAAAATCTAATATAAGACTTCTACGTCCCAAAAATCTACGAGTATATTAATTTAGAGACACGTTTGAAAATGTATCTATACTTAAGTTTTTTCCTAAGAGATGGGTATATAATGAGAGTGCATTAAGGAAATAAATCTGCCGGGCGCACAGAGGGTATCAAATGTGCCCAGGGTAACCTCCGAAATGTTGTAAATGGGACCCTACTATTTAAATCTAAGAGCAAAGGGCCTGTAGTGCTCAAATTAAATGTAATTTATTCAAAATTATTTGGTAAAAATAATGTTTCATAATACAAAAAATAAAAATTTCAATTTTTAAAATTTTCATCCAAAAACCGATTATGATAATAACAACTAAAATTGGCTGCAAGAGTGTAAATCATTAATAATTGAAGCTATCTGAGAAAAATTTATGAGTTTTAAGGAAAACATATTCATTAGAAAAAATAAACACAATATTAAATTTATGTTTATTTAATTATTTACAAATTATAGCTTATTAAATACACCTACAGGTTTTGTGGAAGTTGAGCCAAAAGTATTGTAGACACCTCTTGATGTACAAGTCTATGAACGTCTATGGCCATCACATATTAATTATTAATTATTATTATTATTTTATTCTGTTATTTTATAACGTTACTTATTTTTAACTTCTTTGTTGTCTATGCATCTGTATTAAATAATATTTTTATACGTACAAAATAATAATTTATAATAATATAAAATTTTCTTTTTATAGAGGTAATTCAGAAACAGACCAAAAAAAATTAAATTGAAACTAGCTGAATTGAAACAAAATAAAATATATATGATAAACATGTACCCTGGTAAATGTATTGATATACTGATTATAAAATTATGCTATTTATTTAAATTATTATTTAAAATATTAATAAAAATAAAAATAATTTAAAATTCAAAATCCACTTTTAAATACATAATAAATTATATCCAACCAAATTAATAAAAAAATTTGTAAAATTCTTAAACAATTAAATTACTCAATAATGAAGCCAATAACCATTTTGTAATTCATTTTGTTATACATTTTTATTCAATATTCTTATGAATAATAGAACAAATTATTTTCAATATTTTTCCGAATATGTAGTTTTAAATAATTATGAAAATAGTTATCATCTAAATATATTATATTATAATAATATAATTGTAGTATGTAGGAACATTTTATTGTACTCATTGAAACCTGGCACATGTTTTAACATGTAATTATGTAATAAATGGCTACAGTATGTATTTTTCTTTCATAAAAATAAAATAAAACGGTGGTGTGATTTTCCAAACAAATTTTAAATATAGAGCCTTATTAGCCTTATTTTGATAGCGGTAATATGGTAAATACATTAAAAAAAAGCATTTGATTGAATTAAGACAAATAGTGGTTTAATTGTTCTCATCGGGGATAAGAGTGTGAATATAATTGGTGTACTGGTGAATTAGGTAAGGTCAAATTGCACTTTTAATCGAATTGAACTTAAGGTAAAAAAAGATGATGATTGAACTACAATCGGGTAATAAGAAAATAGTGGTCGAACAACTGCACTGGGGCTCAAAAAAGATATTTTAATAAAAAAAAAAAAAATTAGTGTTTTCTAAACGTTTAGTTTAGAAAACACTAATTTTTTTTTTTTTTATTTATAGGCAGAAATAGAGTGTGGACCAAATTCATGCCGGAATATTGAAATTTATCCAAGTCACCCATAATTTACTAATTAAATTATCAAAAAAAAATTTCCTCAGTACACTCGAATTTAGTATTTGATTATAATACAAACCAAAATATTTCATTTTATTTATAATAATTTTGCTACTTTCGGTAATATTAAAGTATATCAATTGACTATTTTATTATTCCGTTTTACTTCTAATGTGTTATTTATGTATCGCAAATAATTAAGAAATAAAATGATTATCATTAAGTAGTTTAAATCAAAGTAATATAAATAATTATTTATTTTGTTTCAATTGTTTAAAAAAGTAGGAATAATAAATTATTAATAAATTTATAGTACTGGGCGAATATTTTTTGATGTCGATTCGAATATACAAAAAATGTTGAGCACTTAGATGAAAATTAAATACTTGACTTAAATTGAGTACTTGTGTTGCATATTATGAAATGTTTATAAAATTGCATATATCATTATATTATCCAATTAAATGTGGACATGGATACACATTTGATTCATGTTAATTGAATCAAATAATACTATTTTTATGATTTTTTTTATTTAAATGCATATTTTGGGATATTGATAATATTGATGCATATTTCAGTATGATTTTGAACTTTTTTAAAAAATATTTTAAATTAACGGGTTGATAAATGATATATATTATCGAGCCCTATACCTAATTTCGTTTGTCCAAAATATTTTTAGATTTGAGTTTGATCAAATTAAAAAGAATATTGTATAATAGTGTTACGCATATATTGTAAGTTATTAAATAGTATTTTTTTATATTCTATGAACTATAATCCTATACATTATTATTATTATCATCATCACTATTATAATTTGTAAATATTTGTTAATATTGTATTATTATATTACTAGCCGACCCATCACGGCTTTGCCCGTGATTGGTTGTTTCTTTGCCTTCGGATCATGATATATTGATATGCAGAATTTTTTATTCAAATATTATTCTTTAATGTGATCGGCGAGTAAATATAAAAAACGGATTGAAATTTTTCCAGCGTTATAAATGATAAATATATTTTTATTAAAAATAAATACAGATAAAAAAGAAATAATTTATGGTTGATAAAGAATTAATATAAGGACTTTATAAGACTTCTGAGTACATGACGTTTTTTGTTTTATCTCCTGTTGAAATTAAAATCATAAGATGATTCGGGTCCCCAGTTCGAGAAAATGCCACGTACAATCGTCCATGTGAAAAGTACTCTGTACGAAGATCTACGCCAACATACTTGAATGTTTGACCTTGCGCTTTGTTTATCGTAATGGCAAAAGAAACTTTAAAACCGGGAATTGAAGCCGTTTGAAAGAAGACGGAAAGTCAGAGGGAATCATGGAAATTCTTGGAACAAATGTAATTTATCCTTTTGCTGGCCCTGTAAGAATTACGGCTTCTATAATGTTATTTTGCAACGATTTTATTAGTAGTCTAGTACCGTTACATAAGTTCGGTTGTTGAAGATTACGTAATAATGTAATTGGAGCACCAATTTAAAATTTTAGCTTATGAGGAGGAAATCCCGAAATAGAGAAAGATAATTGAGAAATTCTTGAGGATAATGAATAGTATCATCTGTTGATGGAACTGTATCAATAGATAGATATTCACGTGAGTTTCCATCGAATTTTAGAAGGATGATATCATTGATTTCTCCTGCTGTTACATTTCTCGGATAGATAATAGCTTTTTCATATAACCACTCATAAAAATTAAAAACTTAAATTAAAAATTAAAAATTACAAATTAAAAATGTCAGGATAAACTGTAGAAATCAACTCTTCCACGTTATTGACTACCCGTCCAATCGTGTTATTGACAGAAATGTAACCATTTTCATTTTCTAAAGTTCCATTTCCAATTTTCAATAACTGTGCTTGATAAATATCCTCCCCTCCACATAAATAAATTTTCATATTTGTTCGCAAATAAAGTTTTTCAACATCGTTCCATATAGGGGAAGATTTTAAGCAAGCATTAACGACATCAGCTCGAGTACCTTTAGGGATCACTGGTAAGGTTTGACGGAAATCACCTGCGAAAACAAATGTTATGTTGCCCATAAACTTATGATTAAGATATTTTAATGTTCGATCAATTGCTTCGATATGGAATCTGTGACTCATTGTATACTCATTCCATACAACGAATGAAGTTTTTTGAGAAATTTTTCCAAGAGGGCCATTTTCACGAATCGGACAAACGTATTCTTTATCAAATAATACATTTAACGTTAACTTGAAAGTCAAGTGAGCAGTTCTGCTGTCACTAAGGAGAGTTGCTGCTATACCGGATGAAGCTACTGCTAATGCAACTTTACCTGAGGATCTAATTTGAGCCAACAACAAATTAATTAGGAATGTTTTTCCTGTACCACCCGGAGCATCTAAAAAAAATACTCTTCCTTGATGATTCATAACGCTTTCTGTAATAACATTAAAAGCATATTTTTGATAATTTACTAGTTTTGATAAATTGATTTCTACAAATTCTTGTAATCGGTTATTGTCGTAAGAACGCAAAATTGAGAATTCAAAAGGATCAGATGCATTTACATTTTGAACAGGTGAGTTCATTCCAAATTCAGTTAAATATTTTTCAGACAGACAAACAACTTTATCTTCTATTTTAATCAAACCTCTATTAAATATTTCATCAAATTGCTAGTCAATTAATCAAGTGCGCTCTGTATTAAAAATATCTTCACAAAAATAATTTCTGAAATGTTCCCGCAAAGATTGAGGTTCAGACGGTTGGCAGAAAACTATGATTATTGCGAATAATTCTCTTAATTTAGAAGGACTTTCTGAAACGGTAGCATCCGCTAGAGCATTTTTCCATTGCCCGTCATTTTCTAAAAGCCCAAGAGCAAAACAGGCAGCTCTAAAAGTTGCGTGAATAACTCCATCAATGGCCTTCAAGCTTTCAAATGAAGTAGGACCTTGTACATAATTTAGTAAAAATCTTAAATGGAAGCACTCACTTTGATTTGGGTGAATCGTATAAATTCTACCAATGGCAGTGTCCATTTTTATTCCGGGCCAACCTGGAACATCTTTCCCCCGTTTTCTCTTTAACCAGCCTCTGCTATCATCCCAGGTATAATAAGAAGAAACTTCATGATAGAACAGTGTTTTCGCAAAATCATCATGTGAACACAGTTCAAAAAATGCAGTTAGTGTTGTTTTTCTTGGATTTTCAATAACTTGATGAAGATTATTAGCATTAAAGAAAACACGCTGTCCATTTACTAGATGAACAGCCAAGTGCTTAACTGTCGGATCTCTATCATGGATTTCAAAATTGAAAATTATCCAAAACGCTTCAGAAGTACATATGTATATTCAAATAATTTGTAATCTCATCGTTTTCACGATTAACAGAAAAAGTAGCTCTATCTGATCCTTTATTAATGTATTTACATATGTATTTTATCGCTTTAACCGAATGACAGTATTCTACATTAATAAGCGCATTAAATCACCTTGATAGCACGGGACAATACGGTACAACCCAACGGTTGTCAACTACAATTTCTGTTTGACCTCGAACTTTTAATATTACAGTATAACCTCCATCATCTGGTGATTTCCGTCGGTAAATCGGATAACCATCATCTCCAGTTTAAGTATCATTGACCAATTTGCGAGGGTATTTCTTACTACATTTTCTATTATTCATACATGGCGATCTAATATTTAACTCGCCGCATGGGCCATGAATCATATTCTTGCATAATATTTAATTAAGTATAGGATCTCTGTCTTTGTTCGGTATCTCGGCAGAAATAATTTTATCAATTTCATCTGGCTGAATTTTCGTTTGTAACCACAAAATAATGTGGCAGTAAGCAAACCTCGTTTTTGCCATTCAACACTGTAAACATAACAATTTACATCTCCAAAAATACATTTAGTTTGAGATGAAAAACTCTAGAGATTATATCGTGTCTATCAAACGACTTTTGGTCTTGAAATAATTCATTTTTTATTTCCGGCCATTCCGGGTTGCATGTGAAAGCAATAAACAAATCTGGACGGCCAAATTTACGAACATAAGTCATGGCATCCTGATTTTTTTCATGCATGTAACTTGGGGAGCCAGTAAAAGAGGAGGGAAGAATTACTTGTTGCCCCACGTTATTAGCATTAATATTTGCATCATTGTTAACAGCATCTTGGAGGTGAACATAATCATCCGCACGTAGTTGTTTTTGATGGTTACGAATAAAGTGTAGTCTTTCAGAAATCATTTTTGCAAACATATCTACGGCGAATTGCCTGAATAATGTTTTGTTATAATGTAGATGATTTAGACTTGTTTCTCTAACCATAAACCTATAAGAATAAAATTGCATGCAGGAGACAGTTTTTGTTTCTTGTTTTTGTGTAATATTAATGTGATATCCGTCTTCACCTCTAGTATACATTAACGGATATTGCAATGCATTATAAGATCTATTCAATTCGGAAACTCGACTCAAGTGCCCACTCCGACCATGTAGCACTATATCTCTGGGACCTTTATCTTCATTAACTAATAATACAGCTACTTCATCGATGGTAGGTGCATTATACTGACCTCTGTGTTCACTTTGAGGAACTCTGTCAGCATAAATAAATAACTTAAAGTTTTGCAACTCATCAAAGGATCTCGACTCTAGATTAGATCTGAAGCTCTATATGAGGTGATTATTTTCACGCAAAATTGTTTGTAATGATTCAATAAGGCCTCTTTTTAAATTTGGAATCATATTTGTTCGAATAGATATTTGATCCGACTCTGACATAAAATATATTTGTAAAAATTTAGTATTATTTCCAATTTCGGGTAATAAACTACCAATTAAATGATACATTTGACCCTGAATTTTAAAAGTGGGTATGAAGTTCCCTTCAGATATTTCGTTTGCTCCAAACGATGTCATTTGAAACAGAGTATCATACTGTCTAGAATTATCAAAGAAATGTTTTGATAGAGGGTGAGAATTATCAATTAAACTTTTATTAGGTCTGGAAGATCCTCAAATTGGTATGAAACAACTTTACCGTCAGCGCAGCAAAGTCCATGGGTTTCATCTTTCTATTTTTTTGCATGGCATTTAGGACATAATATAGTCATTGGTCCTATTTGAAGCGCTTTAATATTTAAATAATCAATATCGGGTTGATAATTAAACGCTGATTTCATACTCAAAGCGTTACGTTGCTTCTGTGTAAGTGTTTGAGAACGTTCTGGTGTGTTATGGCCTTCTGTTATACATTCGAGTTGCATTAGTAGTTCTTCTGCCAATGCGTGCTCTTGGCGCTCTCGGCATGATGATGAATTGGTAAAGCGGTGTGAGCAGCAAAGAACCACACTCGACGACTACTAAGCTCAGACTGAGCTCATGATGCCACGTGCGGTAAACTAATAGATAAAACACTATATGCGGAAAAACGTGTTCGACGTCAGGTGTATCGTAACACGTTTGTGTATTGTTGACAAGAGTATATTTCGCAAACATTTCCATAGTTTCCATCATTAATTTCGGCGAATAAATTGTTGTACATAAATGATTAGTTAATACAGTTAAATTGTACACAATATAGGTACAATTGTTTTTAATTTTTTATGAACTTTTATGAACTTTTTTATTGACAAAAAGGGTATTAAAACCTTCAACAGAATGTTGGGTTTCAGCCAAAAAAAATTTCAGCCAAATCGGTTCAGTAGTTTTCTCGGTTAGCGCGGTCGTAGAAAACCCCTTACAATTTTATATAATAGTATAGGTATTTAAAATTTTATGTATTATTATTTTAATAAGAATCTATTTAGTAACATATAGAAAACAATAAAGAAATAATTAAAAATATAAGAAAATACGCAATAATTATTTAATTTTTAATGTTTTGATACCAAAAATGTAGTAATGCATTTAATAATTTTGTAAATAAAATCCATCGTAAAATTGTCGAGCCACCAAGCCATAATTTGGTCCAGGCCATCTTGAAAATTTCCTTTTCCAGACCGGTCACTCCGCTCTTGCTTATAAGCTTAGGACTGCAAATGATTTTAATCATTGGCGTGGTTAAAAATGATTTTTTTTACATACCATAATATCAATATATTATAAAATCTTAAAATTAATTAGTTAAATAATATAATTAATTAAATCTTCAAATATTATTATTATTATTTTTTCAATTTATTTAAATAATTTTTTGTACTAAACACTAACTAAATTCAAAAAATCTAACCGGGTAATACGTTTTTGAGCATATTAGTTAATATATTATTCAATATCATTTATTTTTTTCTACCATTTTGTTGAAGGTCTTATGTCACTAGTCTGTATTAAAACATAAGTATCTATTAGTAATTGTGCCGTAACTTTCGCAAACATAAGATTTGTAATATTTTTAACAATTTTATAAAAGCGATTTTTTTTAAAGACGTGCACTCACTGTAATAGTACACATACTATTTTTTGTATATTAAACTTATATATGAAAAATATTCAGTTATATCTAACAATACGGATATAATTTTTTTTTTATGTATGTACACGAGAGCGCTCATATTGATAACCCGCCTTAAGTTTTAATTCCTTTTTTGAACGAACGCATTTCGATTACAGTCATTTTTTTATCTGAGTGCAGTTTGACCATTACATTTTTTCAACCCAAGTGCAATTCAACCATTTGCTTTTAAATAATAAGTGTAATTTGACCATCACGGGTTTGTTAAATTAATGATTTTAATTAAGTTACCAGTTTTAACTGTAAAAATAAGGATTACATTGTAAAAATTATAAATAACAATTATAAGATAAATAAAAGAACTAATCCAGAGAAAAAAACTTTGATTTATCAGCATCTAATATATTTAACAATATTTTTATAAATACAACTGAAAAATTATCAAATAAATCAACTCATACAGAACTAAAATATAAGTTAACAAATATTTATTTTAATAATGATTTTAGTAAAAGAAATCGTGATATCAGATGTAAATAATATTTTTAATAATTTTAAAGACAACACAGCATCGGGTGTAGGTAGTGACCGTTAAGATATTAAGACATAATAAGTATGCTTTCAAATTAACTTCTTATTTATATGTACAGTAAATATTGAGCAAAGTATATTCCCTAATAACCTGTCATTATTAGTCATTAAATCTTTATTTAAAAGTAAAGATAGAACAAATATAATTTGTTATTTGATATTATCCATTTAGAGTAATTTTTTTCAAATATTGGAAAACAATTTTAAATCGAGATTGATTAGATTCTCATAAAAAAAAAAATTGTACACAGAAAATACTCTTTGTAAAGTAACTCAGTTTCTTCTTAGAGTACATAGTACATAGTACAAGAGTACATAGTAACTGATTTATAGGAGAGACACAGTTATTCCTCTTGAAAAGAAAAAATAAATTCAAATAAAAAATCAATTTTAAGATTGCTTTATACTTTTTTTAAAACAATTTTTACAGTGGTATCTGTATTATTTGCACAAGTATCTTCTAACAACACATTTACTAACTTATCAGTTTCAAATTCGAGTGCATCCACTATTTTCTCTAGGATCAACAAAACAGTTGACTTGCTAAGTCTGTACCTGGTGACAAAATCGATTTTGTCTAGATTTTCAGTCTTCAGCCCTCTCTCGAATCCACCTAGGACGACGAATTGCGAAGATGACGAACTCATCGTCTTCGTTATCTTCGTCATCTTCAAAAGCCACATCAATAACTAATTGCCTAGCACGATGCATTGTAAATCAAATAATAACTGCAGACGCCAGACACAACAACACAGCTGAATATTTCGAGTACGATTTGTATTAAATCTATATATATATATATATTTATATATGTATATATATATATATAAATCGAAGTACATTTTGAATAAATTTTATAGCTCAAGATCCACCGAACCGATTTCGATAAAAATTTTAGGGCATATTAAGATTGATATGTAGATGGTTTCTGTGAAGTTTAAAAAGGGATTGACCAACCCCGGGAGGTGCTCAAACAGGAATTTTGAGATTTACGATAGAAATTTTTGTTTATAAATGGTTAGGGTTGCTATAGGGGTTATAAGATTTGAGAATAATATTTATTTATTAGTGGTTGCCATTGGTAATATATAATTATATATTAGTTACATTAGTTATTAATTACATTGGTATAATATAATTATTTGTTAATTGGCTCTCATGATTACTTGGCTCCCATGATCTTGGCTCCCATGGCTGAGTTGCACTTATTGCAGTGAGTTACACAAAAAAGGAGTTGAACAATCATAATTTTTTTGTGAATTTTTCGGGCCACGAAGTGCACAGGATTTAGCTATATTATATATAAATTAATGTTTGTGTGCAGATCTGTGGGAAGAAGATAGGCTAATTTAAAAAGGGTTACATTTAGTTTTTTTTATTTATCGGATTTTAGTACGTTAAGGCTAGGTTAGGATTATGTATTAATTAATTATATTAATCCACCGTATTTTGTCAAACTTTGTATAACTTTGATACTTTATTAGAGTTAAGTCATATACTTACGTACAAACAGCACTAAGTCCGCGATCTACCGCAGGTAGATTGCCTACCTGATAATATACTGCTGCGAATCAGAATTTTTATTCCGGGCAACAGAAAACTTAAGATAAATCTAGAACATCATCCACCGAATATTAAATAACGAAGTTGCAACGAAGTGCACGGGATCAGCTAGTATATATATATATATATATATATATATATATATATATATATATAATAATTAGTGTACATTTTGAATAAACTTTATAACTCAAGATTTACCAAACAGATTTCAATGAAAATTTCAGGGCATATTAATATTTATATGTATATGATTTCTGTGAAGTTTGTACACTGTACGATAAGTGGTTTCGGAATTATGGCCTCTTAAGTGCACACCTGGCGATAACAGTAATAGTAATAATAATAATAATAATAATAATAACAATACTAATAAAGTGATAATCAAGATAATATGATAATTTTTAAATTATTTTGTTTCCGTTTCTCAAATAATTATAACACTTTTCGAATGAAGGAGTGTGAAGAATTTTGATTAAATACATCGTACAGCTGCACATATCTATGACAAAAGCTATTATATATACATATATTAATTGATAAATATTAATTGGTTTGAGATTAAATGAGATTAATTTTTATTCAAAAATTGCCACAACCAAGACGACAGAATATAGGCCGACGATCACATAATTGTGTCGCCTAACAGTCTCAGAGGAAATTTTAAAATGAAAAATACACCTGCAGGTCCGTCGACAAGAACTAACTATAATTATTATAGTATTATACATATTGATATGGCTAGTACGTAAAATAACACCGGATCTAACTGATAGCTTTATATCAGCTGAGATTCCAAATGAAATTGCTGATCCAGAATTATTTGAAGTTGTCAAGAAGAATATGATATAATATAAAATATATATATATATTAAATATAATTCTGTGATGGCAAAAATTTGGCAGCAAACAGCAATTATTTTATTGTACAAATGTACGTTGACGCATAAAAAATAAATTGAAGCAATACACTGTACAATGCAGGATCTACGTAACAACCAAAGCATTTTTAGTGGTGCATTAATATTATTGTCAGGTGATTTTAGGCAAACACTGCCCGTAATTCCACATTCAACACCGGCAGATGAGATCAATGCGTGCCTAAAATCTTCTTTTCTGTGGAGATATGTACGAAAATTTATGCTAAATATAAATATGATAAATATAAATATTTTTTTTAGGAAAAGTTATATGATTTTTATTGCATTTTTGTTTTGGTGCTACGAAGCGCACAGGGGTCGGCTACTAATTATTATAAAACTAATTCTACTAACTGTACAACCTACGTGCTATTATTTTCGTTTGAAAATTATTTTCAATAATTTTTCGTGAATTATTCACATCGTTTATTTAAGGAATGTTGCTAGGGGACGGAAAAAAGAAAGAAGGTAAATAATAAACATCTCATTTAAGAATTTAATTTAGAGAAAGCAATAACTACACATGAGCGAAGCCAGGTTATTCAGCTAGCATATCATAAATTATATTTTATCTTAATGTTAAAAAATCAACCACATCCCCCTCCCATGACAAAACCATTTGACCACCACTGTGCCAATGATACTTTTTTTCAGTTGTATCATAGGATTAAGTATATAAGGCTTCTATTGATTTCAATCGCATACTATAAAGTTTATATTTTTTAAATATATCAATAGATTTAGAAAAATCTGTGTTTATTATGGAGTTTTCAATTAATAAACCGTATTTGAATTATATTATTACCACACACGATTGCGATAATAATAACCACTGTAATATACAGAAATGTTACGCAATAAAAAAAAGTTTTTAAAATAAAATACAAAGATTATATATTTGAAAATAACTTAAGATTGAATTTATAAGTATTATATAATTAAATATATCTATATCTTTATTTTTTATTTATTGTTGTTGTATATAATTTATTATTTTTATGTAAAATTATAGTATGATATAGCTTAATTTGATAGTTGATATTTTTTATGTATTAAATATAAATTCAGTAACAATCATTATAGTTTATTATTAAGTTAAAAATATAAAATTCTATTGCCACTACAAGGTACAAATTTACAAATTAGATAGGTAAACAAAATCTATAAAAATAATAATATGTTAATTGGTTTATTAATTGAATACAATAATAATAATAGCTCAAGATAGAATATCTCTTTATTAAATAGAATATGATAAATACTAATAAGTAAATTTGACATTTCAGACGAATGTAATTTGGCAATAAATGGCTAAAAATAAGGTCATATTACCTGCGCCACGTCGAAAATCAATATATGTATATGTGTGTGTGTGTATGTAATCTGAATCATGATAACGAAATTTAATGCCATGTAATTTTCACCTGACTTTTAAAAGTTTTAAGTTATTTTAAAATTTATTTGTAAACATAGAACCCAATAATCATGTACAACACTTTGTGAAAAATGATTGAGCATGCTGAATAATTTTTACTTTTATATTACATTCCCATTTAAAAAGTGTTATGTTAAAACTGGTAAAGGCACCTGTTGGCTCCTCTCACTTACTCGAGAGACATTGCGTGGGACTCTGAGAGTATGGGAATCCACCCAAAGGGATACTGAATACTAGTCCCTTTTACCTGAGTTAATAACATTGATACTGTTGCGAGTGGGCTAATGCTTTGTACGAAAATCTAAAACCACATTTCACGATATAATTACTCATTTTACTTGTATGTTTGGTATGGAGTTTTCGTATTTCATACGTATACGATTTATTTGTCAGTGAATCAAATAACCATTTGAGAAGATTAAAAATGTCCCAAATGTAAACATACTTTTGCCCACTTTCAGATGACACACATTACATGAATTATTAGTCATTCAAATTTTACATTAAAATGTAAAAAAAAGTAACTAACACATAGAAAATTAGCCGACACATTAGATCTGAAGATAATAGTAAATCTAACTACACATTCGTACCATAAATATTGTTAGAATATTAAATGTTTTTTAGTTTATTTTAAAAATTAACTTTTTGTTTAATAAATTATTTATGAACTAAATTATGTTAAGTGTTGTATTATGATTATTATGATTTTGAATATTTCCAAGTAAAATCACTAAAAAGTTTTGGTCTGAGATATTACCCAAAAATTTAATGGACGATATTATAGGTGATTATATCATATAAACTAAAAAATACTATTGTTTTATATAATTTTAATCGAATAGGTACCTATGTAATACCAAATGAAGAACAGTCTTCATTAAACATTCATTATTGTGAAAAAATATTAAAACGGTAAAAACTTTAAAACAGGCAACTAAATACTCAGTACACATAAAGCACAATTTTATATATTACGCTGATATCAAAACATGCGAGTACTTAGGTATGGTAAACAATTTTTTGTCGATTTTATACATTTTGCTGACTTGATGTTTCTACCTCCACACCGAATACTTATTTAATTCGAGTTATACCTTATTCCATCATTACAATAATTTTATCAACATTGAACAATGACTATACATTATTAAAAAGGATTGTTTTCCATAGCTGTTAGCTTGTTCTATTAAACTTTTATTTTTTATAAATTCTAAATAAGAAAATAATTTTATTAAAAATGTTACCTTATTTTTAATGGAAAATTGTATATAACTATAAATCGGTCCAACGTAAAATTAGGAATTAGGTGCAGAGAATGTATATTAAAAATGTATTTTAATTATTATTATAACAATATACATGTTTTTTTTTTTTTTTTTACTATTTAAAAATTTAAAAAAATAGTAAAATTATTATTTTGTAACAATATGATGGATATAGACTTATATACAACTAGACCTTATAGTTAGGCAAGGCTTCAGCCTTAACATTTTTATAGTTATAGGAAATTAAGTGTGAGGTTATGTCTTCATACTCTCTAGAACTTATTAGTCGTTATAACCATTATATACATTATTGTTACAAAAATAAAATCTATACATTTATTCTTCCGTTACAAATATTTGTTGTATTTAATTTTACTTTATTAGTATTACATGGCATAATACTTTACATTGTACACCATATACAGTTAAATAATAGTTTATTAATAATAAATAAAAATAAAAATTTTTCTGCAATTCCAACCAAACTCGTACCTACGCCGATGCCACAATCAATCAACCACCTACCGTATTATCTGTTAATTTAAATAAACGTATTAGCGAAATCTCAAACATTTTGTATCCATTAATTAAGTCATTAATGAATGTTTTAAACAATTTAAATTTAATCTTATCTACACCTTAATTATTGTTATTACTAAAGTTATCCTGATCATTGATTTCATATTTTTATTATTATTATTTGTATCATCAGCACATGTAGTGGTTCTGTTGTTTTTACCGTTTCATTTAAAAAAAAATAAGATACTTATTAATTTATTCTTGTTATATTCTATGTTATATTCATATATATTAACTAATATAATTGTATTGCTGTAATGTTATAAACAAAGGCAAAAAAAAAAAAAAAAAAAAAAAAAAAAAAAAAATTTTTCCAAGATGTTAATAAATCATAAAGCAATCATTTAAATTTAAATCGAAAAATGGAGCCTACGTAGATGCGACTAAGATTTATTTTAGGGGATTCAAATTAAAGTTGGGAGGCTTAACCCCAAGTTCCTCCTTAGTTACACATATGTTAGTGTGTTTTATGTCGGTAATCAAATCTGATATTCTCAACATTTCAATAGCATTTTATAATTTTAATAGAACAGAATGCATTTTTGTAGTTTGAAATGCTCTGGGCTCTAGTTTCATAGATACTTCGTAAATCATTATAAAAATAAATGTAAAATGCTTTATTCACCCATAATCACATCATCTATTGTTCAAACTGTCTTTTAAACGCTTTTCTATGCGTATTTTCTCACTAACTTTGTATATAGTAGTTAGTGATGTGCCAAAACTTAATATTATTTCTTATGTTGTAATACTTTTACCTTGTCAGTATATTTCCGAGCCCATTGCATTATATTATTCCGTGCATACAGAATTCGAGAAACTTAAAACGCCTGTACGGTAAATACAGCTTTTATCCTTGTTTTCAGGATCTAATGTGTCAACAGATCAACTGACTCTCGGGTACACTATGAAATAGGAGAGCACAACATTTCAGAGAACCCCCGATGGCTTACGGGGACGTTTTATAAAGAAGCCCCATGTCGTGTCGGCAATAATAATGAACAAGTAGTCCTTAAATAGTCTTTAGTTAAATTGTTAATGACGCATACCTACAACTGCACATCCATAATTAGGAATAATTATGAACATAGTATGAATTGGCGTACAAATAATAATTTAAGCGAACGACTGCGTCTAGATGAAACGTCTCTGCAGTCTACCGCTTGCTAATAACCGTTCAACGGGAACAAACCGATAATCACGTCAACACCACTGGTAACAGACGATATTTCCCGAACAATGAGAAACACCTTAAGCGGAATATTAAATTTGAAACGTTGCAAACGAACCCAATGAAAATGGAATACCGTTCGAAGGACGAAAAATGTGTGCTGCGCGCGATGGTTCCTCGTGCACTGCCTCAAACTGTCCAGCGTAAATAATTCTAGTAGAACATATTATTGAAATTCTACGTTACAATATCCACGCCACCGTACAGTGCCGATAAAAACATTCGCGATTTCGTTTGATATAAACTACCGAACCCTCATCGCACCTAATTAATAATTTCAACGGTACAAAAGGTATCCATTGTGCTCGCGTATAAATATCGTTTAGTATTATGGCCACCGGAACGTGTAGACGAAATCGTTTGCCAATCGAGTACTACGGTATTGGAGATTTCGCAAAGTACATTATGTACGTATGTATGATTACCGTGGTTCAATTTAAATAAGTACATTATGTACATATTTCAATTGAACCATGGTAATCATTGTGCAACGAGGCATCAACATAAACGATACATTACAACAACATGCGACGAATGATAATGAATTGTTATAGCGCTCGCATCGCATAAAATAAACGGTACGGCAAACAAATACACAACCTTATACAGTGTAATAAGTTCACACTGCACGGGACTGTTTCGTGTGTTTCGAAACATTACATTCTCGTCCGAGAGTGTCAAATTTATTCGAATAAAGTGTGATGGAATAATACCGTAGCGTCTACGAGTTAACCACTGCGCGATTTATCCAAAAACATTGTTACACACACGCGTGCGCGCACACATTTACAACGTAAAACATATAATTGATTTCCCTTTGTGGCTTGTTCGTCTCGCTTGTTCGTTTATTGTGTTTTATGTTTAAGTACGCAACCGACATAATACTGAATCGTTGTAGCGGAACGATCAACTACAGTTTCTGCTGTAATTAGCATTATAGTTCATCCAGGTGTTTTAAATTAATGGATGATTTACAGAAAAAGTAATAAATGAATATTGTTAATATTCATGAAGGGGGAAAAAACGTTTCGACGACAAAGAAGCAAGAATAAAGTGAAAATTAAAATTAAATTTGTACTTCAGAATCTTGAATGATGATTGTGCAAAATGTATTTTAATAAAATAATTTTTTAAGCGATTCTTAATCTTGATATGTATTTCACTTTAACTTAAACGTATATAGACAAGTATATAAATGTATACGAGATCTGTACAGAAAGTACCAAAACAAATTTGAATACGTCTAATCTACAAATGAAGACGTTTTCAATTCATATTCTGACGTACTTAATGAATATTTTAAACAAAATTCGAAGTCACTCTCTTATCTCAGTTTTATATTACACATGGTTAAATCGAATCACTTTGTTTAGATCGCCGTTTTCAACATATCTGAAATTAACAAATAATATGTATGCATCAAGTTTTGCTTGAAACCAATATAAAAATGTAAACGATTAAAAAAAAACGAAACCGTACGCAATAATTAAAATTATTTTTGGGGATAATTTAGTAAATCGTTCAGTGGCTTTAGAGTGGTCGAACCATTAACTGAAGCTGATCCTTGGTCTAACGACCGTTGACATATGATAACAATGATTTTGTGGCGAAAATTTGCGAAAAAAGTGCGATATAACCGCAGATTAACTTTCGTGAGTTCAATGAAAAACAACATATTCCTATAGGCCAAAAAAAAGCTCGCCAAGTTAGATCGATTGTCAAGACAATGTTAATGTTTTTTTTTCGATAAGTGTTTTGTGTTCTTTTGTGTGATAACTGTACCAATTTGTATCAATATATTTATTCTAATAACTTACTATTTAATAGTTAAAAAAATTAAAATAATACATCGCCGTGGGTTGTCCCACGAATTAGTCCGACATTGAATATTCTAAAAAGAGCATATATTTTAAAACGTTTTTTGGTAATATGTACCATCTTGAAAGTTTTCACTTTTTATTACTATGTGTTTGTAATAATTATCTAATACGAATTCCGTACAGATTTTCTTAAAACTTTTTTCAACTAACTGTTTAGAACGGAACAAATTCCTACGTCCAGTATATAATACTCTTAGTATAAATTTGATCAAATATACAGTAAATACAAATAAATCTTTAGCGAAATATACGTATATAAAATACACAATAATTACAAACAATAAGCATTATTATTGTATATTAAATACATATGGAAGTAACCTGCAACGTTGTTCGGTCGCACTAATGCTGTAAAACATTATACGCGCACGTACTGTATTAAGTCTCTTTACGGTTGATTTACACGGCAAACTTTTTAATCCCCAAATCAGCTCGTCGGAACGAAAACCGATGAACGAGACCTCTGCAAAATTTATGTAATTCAATGGCCTCATTGAGGCTTAATGTAACATTTTTGTGGGCAATACGTAAGGAAATATGTAACGCAGAAGATTTATGAAAATACAAACTAATTTAAAATAGAAATATTTTTTTCTTTCACGTGTTATTGAATTAGTAAAATATATTTTAAGAACCAGAAAGACAACCGTACTCTATTCGACTTACTAATTGTATAGAGGTCATCCCATTATGTTTACTTGCACTATTTTGAATAGAAATTATAATAATATCTTACGTTACACGCATTCTTACTGAGATATAATTATAACTTTTTATTTAATCAATTAATAACTTTCAGAGCAATACGATTTTTAACGCAATATATTATTTTACAGATTAAAAGTAGTCAAAACTACGATTTTAAATTGTACATGTTTTTTCTATTCAATCGAACATCCACAATGATATAGATAATACAATATGAGGAAATGTTAAAAACTTGTATAATTTTTTCCCGATGACTTTCGTTGCTGGTTATAACTTAACAGCCCTCTATTTTTTATGAAAATCAAATGAACATTTTTTTATTTAAACCTTAATATTTTAAAACGTGGCAATCAATAATATCAGTTCCGAGGAAGACATTTTTTCGAACAATTTGAATCATGGAAATCTACAGTTAAACAAACGGTTTATTAGTATCGAGTAACTGTTATTATTTGAAGTCTGTACCAATGTAGATTAAGGAGAAGTAAATTATTCTCGTAACATAATTAAATTATGTAATACATTTTATTAAATTACTTTCTAAAAGTTCACTACTAGTACGCTGTCGCATATGTACATTAAAACACAATATTACACTGCAGACAACAATAAGAACTTTACGCACAATCAAGGTCAAGAACCGCTTCTAGAACCGGAACCTTTTAAACAATAGGAACCGAAACCTTTATATTGATGTATTAAGTACCGGAAGCTAATCAAAATTTTTAAAATTATGAAGATTTTTATAGGTTCCAAAAATAAAATATTTTTATTTAGCATAACTCATTCATTATTACTATTTTGTTTATAAATGATCAGGGATCTATTCTCATAATATGTATACCTAGAATTATATAAAATTCGCATTCTGGATAGGATACCTATTTAAAACTATTATACTTTTAAAGTGTTTATTATATGTATATTTATCACAAAATAATATTATTTACAAATGTTTTACTCACTACACATCATAATTGGAATCAATATTGTATTATCTTCGCTTCGAAGTAAAGCGATGGTAATAATAAAATAGACAAACTGCTAGGTAGTGTATTATTAAAATACGCGTGTTTTTTATACTTCATTGGGGGTCACGTTAATTGACAGTGATGTATTGTAAAATAATTTCATGTTTACGAATATAATATTATTATTATAATACACTTTAAAGGGTGTTCAGCGTGACAATGTTATAATTTATTCACTAGATAAAAAATAATATTATATTTTACTGATAACATGATATGGTATCAAACTTGTATAAAACCAGTTTTCTTTGCAACAAATAACTGGAACAGTTATTTTGTTTTCTGAGAACAGATACTGGAACTGATAACGATAAATTCAAAAGGTTTCAATCCCTGTACACAATAACAGTTATAGGAATCTAAAATGTATTTACCGAATGCTATAACGTGCGATCCTACAGCAGATTTGGCAAATTCCTAAAATATCATTACTTTGTGTTCAAATAGTAAACACCAGACAAACCGCCCCAGCTTGCCAAGTGCATTAATGAATAAGTGCGATATGTGCAGGGCCGGATTATGGTCATAACATAAGTTGGGCCTTTTGATGATGGTTATTTTTCACCCAAAATAATTTCATTATTTTATTCAGATCAAGTAATTTGTAATAAATATTAATTAAAATATTAAAAGTATATTTTGTCACTCATTTTAAATATTTTAATATGAATTTTTTCGTGACATGCAGTAAATTTTTTTTTATATTTATTATTAGATTCCGTTTTTATATTTTATAAAAAAAGAATGTCTACAAATCGTAGTCCCATACAACTTACGGGTTACAGTCCTGGTTAGTCTTGGATATATGTACGGAGTATGAATCGTACTAAGTGAAAATGTTATATGAAACCCAAGGTGTACATTTTTATTATTGTTATTTTTACAATGTACATGATGATGAGACCGACATTATATTTTTAATTTAAAACTTGAACAGCAAGATATGATGTTATTGTGTCGATAAAAGTATGCATATATTATTATCTACGACTTCTCAAAAGACGCTGGTGCTGAGATCTACTAAAAAGACTACATAAATAAATTGTATAAAAAATAAAATTTAAAAAATTTAAAAACAGTTTATTTGGTTTGAAAGGTTTCATCATTGAATATACCATCCCATATGTCAAGATCTGTCAATGTTTGTTATTCCTGTTAATTTCAATATTTACTTTTTGTGTTAGAAATACAAATTAAAATTAAGACGTAGTATTTCCCGATAAAAAGAAAATAATGAAAACTAAATTGATATAATTTAAATAATTAAATTTTTTTTTAAAAAATCAGAGAATTTGAATATGATGTACGATTATAGCCGCCGTTTATACACGATTATATTAAATTTCAAAACTATGTACAATCATAACACTTAATGACGTCGTTGCAAAATCGATGTCCATGTCGAATAGTGTTATAATTTTTATCAAATACGATTCTTATACGACTGTATGGACGAAGTAACCTACAATGTACAGATACAATGAAACGCGAAATGTTTGACAACCAAAAATGAAAATCGTTTCAATGCTTGATGCAATAATGACTTTAATTAAATATCTATAAAAATAAAAATACAGAACTAACATTTTTCTTTAGTTAAAACGAAAGAAAAATACCTAGAATAGGTGATTATAAAATGTAATATTTTTATTATTCTTTTTAAAACAAAAGTGTGGTTAGCGGCACGGCGTCGTTTTGAAAAACATAATTTATTTTTCGTAATTATTGAATAGCATGATATAAATTTAAATTTTTTTACATGGTATATTTAATGTCACTTGATAATAAAGAATATTATATTTTCTTTGAAATTTATTATTTCTTTTGAGTTATGGAATGTAATATGTTTTTAATTTTAAATTAAATCAACCTTACGAAAAATATAAAAATTATAAAATCTTTGACTAGATTATTGTTTAGTGTTTTTATCAAACTGTTTTTATAATTTATTCATCGAAACATACTATTGAAGACTTAAACATAAAAAACAAACTTTTTGAGAATTTATGGTAAGTAAATAATTTTAAAATTAATGATTTTCTCGGTAATTCAAACTCTTAACAATTACTGTTCGATGAAATCTAACTTTGTATTCTGAGCAGAGCAAGGAATATATTGATTTTCACCATGATGTGTGTGCATGTGTGTTTTTATACCTAGCTGTCAACACGATTTCCACCAGAAGAATTGCATTGATTATCAACTCTCTACTTCTAATAAAAAAATTTGGTTTTGATGGTGCACATTTGAGAAATAGTTTTTAAATTTTTAAACAGTTTCTTGAATAAATGTTTTGACAAAATCAAATATTTTCGTCAAAAATCAATAGAAAATAAGCGTAGAGACTTGTCATTTTACTAATATCACTTCTTGTTTATAGATATTTTTATTTTTTTATTTTTCCTTAGTCTTTTACGTAAAATATTGAGCCAAATTCATAACAGCGAAAAATATACACAAAGCCATTAATAAGCAAACAACAAATTATCGATCAATTCTAAATATAAACTTCTTATGTTATATTCAAATAATTAATAAATAATTAATAAACATTATTATTCCTGATAATGATAACTTGTATTTACTTATTGAAGCCAAAGAATCGGTGTTCTAGACGTGTTAATTACAATAAATAAATGATTTTCGGTAAAATCAGTTTTTTTTTTTACAATGGTAAATACTGAAATCTCGTATAAATGCACCATCTATATTTGACATATTTAAGAATACACGTCATTTTATTAAAACTTGCACAATAATGTTAGAAAACAATATTAACACAAAGATTTTCAAAGGTTTTTATACACAAGTGAGATAATTTTTTCTTAAGTATGTATTTGTATTTTAACAATCTAATATGTCTGTGATTATACAGTAACTGTTTAGAAATAATTGTTTTGATTTATCCCCTTTACCAACTTGGTAACATATTATGGTTCAAACAAAGGAATTTGATTAAAAAAATACATAATCTTAAAATCAATAATTCTCGCCGTTTCACATTTAACTAGAATATGTGCTAACCTAAATTTATCGAAAATCTTGAAAAATAATTTCATTGGTATACACTATAACTTTAAATAAAATACGCTATCGTCAAATAATATAAATCAAGTGATTTGCTTAAGGTAAAGTATTATGCAAATTTTAGAAAGCCACTCCTATAACACAATTATTTTTGAAATTCGTATGAATATTTGTTAATGATCAAAATGATTAAAAAAAATGATATTTGTTGCCTAATATTATTTAATATGATTATCTAAATAATAAAATTATGATAAAATAGCTTGTAAAATTGTAAAACGTAATACTCGTTTCTAACGAACAATTTGTACATTTATTTGTTTACAATAAAATCCGTTCCGAACTAATTGTATAAACCATTTATGAAGACTGAAATATGAATACGCGGATGAGTACTTTTTTTTTTTTTTTTTACAAAACAAAAGCTGTGTCAAATGAAAAAAAAAATGTGTATTATTGTGTCCGGTTGACGGTTTGAAGTTTAATAATTTGTAATTTTTTTTTATACTTACAGTTTTTAAAAAAATATATTTTTACAGAGGACTAATCACAATGTATTATGTATTGCCAAAGGTTAAGTAAAAATAATATTTAATTTGTTTGTAATTTAAAGTGAATAAATAAAAAATGAAATCTCCGTTTTTACATATCTAATAGTCTAATAGCGAAAATTGCTAATATTTTATAGCTACTTAATTTGTCAAATATAAATATAAATAAAATATTATAAACTGTTATCTAATTAAAAATATGAATTTAGATAATGTGTAGTTCAATTAGTTAAATTCTTATTCATATTTTGGCTGAGGCCCCTGAATAATGTAGTGCCACGTACACTGGTGACTAGTGTTGTACAATTACCGGTAATTTATTTTTGAGTAACTTACTTGAGTAAATTACCGATAATATTACTTTTTTATGGTAATATTGAGAAATTTATTTTTTCATGTAAAATTACCGGTAAATTATTTTTAGGTAATTTACTTGAGTAAATTATCGATAACATTACTTTTTAATAGTAATATTAGGAAATTTATTTTTCAACAACCAATTACCTAAGTAAGTTCTGAGACAATTAGACGAATAAAAAATACCTGTATTCTGTCGAAGTGATGAATCAGTGTCTTCTTTAAGCAAGTTTCAATTTCTATTATATATTTATATACTTGTAAACATTAAGGATATTTGACGAATCTGACTAAAATAGACTATACTGGCATACTACTAAAGTGCTAAATGATAATTGCTATAATTTTAAATTTATAATAATTAATGTATTATTTTTCTCTATCAGTACCTAATCAGTAATCACTAATTACTAATCAGTGCTCGGTAGTAGAGTGGCACTGCCTCCAAAGAGTTCAGAACATAATAAGTGTAACATGGTATAATATGTTATATGAATCATATTCATAAAATGAAACAAAAAAAAAATACTCATAAGGTGGTAAAGTAATTTATATTTATTACTTTACCGATAAATTACTTAATTTAAAATACTTTACCAAGGTAATATTACCGACTTACATCACTACTGGTGACTGTGTGGACTATGCATATGCATACAAGAATTAACTGATACGAGTGTTTTATAACTGTAAACTGATTGTGTGTTGTCATATTTTCATAATACGCTGTACTGATAAATAATCTAAATATTACATATCAAAACTTATCAAAGTTTAAATTTATTTGGATTTTTAGACAAAGATTTTAGATTAGGTTAATTAATTATTGTATTTCGATATTATTACATTTTTCTCAAACGGAATGAACTGAATTCATTTCAGCGCTAAAAAATACCATGTTAAATGTCTTTTACATGATAAGATCAACTGCAATCTAGCGGATGTTACTCTCATAAATCGAATATCCATATAAAATATTTTACGAAATCTTATTTGACGATAAATTATTTTGTAGTTCAGAACAAATCTTTTCTTTTATACTATTTTCGATAAATGAACAAATAAAGATGATATATTAGGTACTTAAAAGAAACGTTCGACGTAGCCAAACTGAAACTTGAAATATTATTGTCGCTGCTGTTTAAATAAATAGTGTACGCATCGCAAAAATATATATAAAATAAGAATTTTGAGCTTCACGTAGACTTTTAACACTTCTTAGATAGAGTTAATATATACCGATACATGTTACGATTTATTATATCAGATGGTTGTTAGTGTAATTTGAATCAAATGATTTCCGTAATTTTTTTTTTCAATATAAATGTTCACTTAATGTGTTCAATAATAGATTTCAAGACCAATTGAAGTGTAATAATAATATTAAAAACCAGACTCGCCAGTATTGGGTAAACAAATTTGACACCTGGGAGCAGATTTTAAAATACCACCCTTTAACCCCCTTTCTCCCTCACAAATAGCAAAAAAATTATATTTTCCTTAATGAATTTGAATTGTTAGTGTCTAAGAAATAATTATATCATGTTTTTTTATTTTTTTCCTCCACTCGATTACGGAATTCAGCACCACTTAATTTCATGCAATTTCCACTTATATCGATTGAAAATAAATTATTAAACACGTTTGTTTTTCAATCAATCGTGATTCGTGAATCGAACTCAAAATTTACGATAACTATGACCGCAAGACTTGTGAGATATAACTAAAAACAATTGCTTGGTAGTGTACAAATAAATTATTTGAAACTATTGATATCAAATTTAATAATCTGATGGTTAAAAATTACAATACACTCAAAGAGACATATAAGAAATACAACAAATACGATTATATGGCAATGGTGTAGCTGTGTATAAATGCAATTTATACTCAAAAATAATACGAACGAAAATATAAATGCATTGATCCGAGTACTAAATAATAATATGGTTTATCATTAATATGCTGAACGCCCACTGACGAAAATAATTCAGTGGTTTAATATTATAATAATTACTATTATAATTGGTAAAAATTGTTATTAATACTTTTCAATAATAAATTAATAGTTTTTCTTAAATACTAGTACATTAGAAAATTTCAAAACTTTTGTTTACGCCGTTAAATAATTGCCGACCGGGACAACTGCCCCTTTCCCCCCTTTCGTCGCACCCGAAATCATAAATAACTTTAAAGAACAGATACATTAGTAAATTGTTCATTTTTTAATATTTGATTCAATAAAAGTACCCATACAATTTATGTTTACGTCCGCGCACGTCCCGTGGGGTCTATTTTAAAGAAACGAAATTGAAAAATTAAATGTTGACTTTTAAATTCCCACATTGGAAACGACATATTTACGGTCAAATTATAAGTTGGACCAGAGGGTTATTCTTTTTGTGACATAAATTGGACAAACGTGTACCTTTGACGGAGGAGGAGGAGAAGGATAGAGAACTCCGTGCGTTTATGTACTGGGTTTTAATGCACAACAAACTGAAAGGTCAAAGAGCGTTTTGACAAAAGTTTTCCGCACGAAACGTCGTACGGATACCTGGTGCGACGAACGGAAATGTTCGAATGTCGACCCAAGTAAATAAAATGTCGAGAACGTGCACTGCGTTATGTAAGTATTTATTATAACCGCGACCGTGTTTCCGATTCGTATACAACGAGGCGGCTGTACCAATCTCACAGAAACCGATTTCCGACGGAAGCCGGGGTGCTGAGCTCATCCCCATGCGCATAGGTATATTTTTGTACGTCCAAACTCGTCATCGGTATTGAATATGACATGTACGCAAAACAATATTTTTTACGTAAAGTACTCCTACGCCGTCAGTATTTTACCGTTTTCTAAATGGATGGACGTCGAAAAAGAACAATACACATAAGCGCTTTATTTACTTATAATTTTAAAATATTATTATCATGTACATGTACCGTTTTTTTTTTTATAATTTCGGATATCGGCTTAGGAATCGGTTCTGTTTTTGTGTGACGCGATATTTAATTCGCGAATAGTTCATTACCGACGCCCCAGATGAATTATAATGTAATATACGTTGATATTTTTGTTATCATTGCAGAAGTAATATTTATCGTAATGTGATCGAACGACCTTTTTGTTTGTTAAAGTTGATAAGAACTATTAATATTGTTGTCTTGATTAATTTTATATCAGGTGATCGTTTTAATGGGATCCTATTACGGATTGAAAATAATAATACGTATAGTGATTTACGACCGGTTTCTGCATTCGTGACTCGGACACGAATACAGTGAGCGTACGTACGGCGATTGGACGACTGCGATTAGAGATGTGGAATTTACTCGTAAAAAATGTTCGGTAAATTTACCGGTAAAATTTACGTAAAATTCAGTAAATTGGTAAATTTTGAAACACAAAATTGTAGGTGTAATTTTTTTTCAATTTTCAAATAATGCTTAAATACTAAATTTCTTACCTTCTTCAAGTTTTTATGAACTATTCAAATGTCTGAAGAATATTTATTTAAGAAAAGTTGTCTAATGTATACTTTGGTACTTTTGTACATTCTTTTTTTATATGTATTGCCATTCTGGTGACATTTTCCTTGTATGGTTTGTTACAATATTAACATAAATACTTGTCACCATGTTTAATCTAGCATTTATTTTTTATTACTTTTGGTTTCATCTTTGTTATATTGACTTGTGTTATTATAAAATAATTTTCAAAAAATATATTTATATAAATAATATAATTCACATAAATTTCAGTAAGACGTCATAACACTAATAACACTGATAAGCGGTAACCGACAATTAATTTTAAAACTAGGGAATAAACAACGAAAATATTAATCATGCTTATTCCTGCATGTTTAATACAGTGCAAGCGTAAATGTGTAACTATGTAAGTGTGTTGTGTGTAACAACTAACAGTCACATAGAACAAGTAACGACAGAACGAGAATATGGTCAGTGTTTACTTTTAAATTAATGTATAAATAGATAATAAGCTAAAATATAGTGTTTGCATTTTACTGGCGTATTCACGTATTGGATACACTGGCTTTGGGTAAAACCATTGATTATAAACACTAGTATTTATAATAATCTATGATAAAATTTATCCCGCTTGTAAAAACATTGGAAATGAGGGGTCACTCAAAAAAATTTACCGGGTAAAAAAATACTCGGTAAAATGTACGTAAATTTATATTTTACCGGGTAAATTTACTGAGCTCACATCTCTAACTGCGATACGATTCTTGTTTACAATGTGTAAGCTTCCAGGACAAATGTGTGTTTGCAAATTTTATATTATAATTGTAATACTTTCCGTGTTCTGAGCAAAGTGGCCGATTTACATAATTTGTGGATTATTTTATTTTCATCTTTGTTTACCGAAAGTTTAAATGAATGTTAAGTGCTCGTGACACGATTGTTAGAAGGTTTTAACTTCGAATTAGTAGAATGTTATAAGTTTTATTATAACTTCGAAAAACCTCAATCACTTATATTATCACCAGGGTTGAGAAGTTTTAGCAAATGCATACTTTTCTTGGTTCATCCTAGAACATCCAAAGTAAGATACAATTAGGATGAAGTGAGGTATATTCGTGATAAATTCACAAAATATCAATTTATACATTCAATTTTAGTTATTGGATATAATTTATGTTATTATTAGTTAGACACGGAGTAAAAGAATTTGAATCTATATACATTTGAGTTTGTATGACCTTTGAATTATTTTTATAACAATTCAAAATCCACTAAGAAAAGTAAGGTAATTTCGTGAACACACAATAATTTAAATATTTCATTCAAATAATTTCTTTTATTATATAAAACAAATATTAATTCATTATAACATTTTAACTACTAATGAACTGAGAAAATTAAAATAAAACAAAAGTAATAATTTCTTAATAATATTAATAAATATTATAATTATTAAAAATAACAATTTTATAATTTTACTATTCAAATGTATAACAATTTAAATTAATCAGGCTTTTAAGTTCATATGTCCGATTCAGTATTATCAGTAAATCAGGTACATAGCTAGAAATTTCAAAATGAGGGTGTTATTCAAAATTAATCGAAAAAAGAACCGGATGGGTCTCGCTCTGCTGTACACTTGGGGGTGAAGTGCGACTCTTCATAGGATAGGTCAATATAATGGATTTGTTAAATTTGAATTCAATGATAGGTATCATTGTATACGAAAAACGATTCTGAACGGAGATGATATGTTTGTCTAGAATATAATACAATGTTATTTATAAATATTGTAGTAAGTATATTTTATTTTGAAACGAAAAATTTAGAAAAATCGAAAATTTAAATTGTCTATAAATAAGTCAAAATATGTCAAAATACTTTGAAAACTTAACCATGTATAGATTTATACGTCAATATACCGATTTTTATTTAAAGTAGAATACCGTTTTTTGGGATGTAATCTTTTAATTTTAATCAACGTTTCTGTTTAAAATCCTTTCAGTACATCCGAAAAGTGGTAAATATTTGGATGTGGATGATAGAACTCAAAATTAAAACGTGAATGACATGATTCTCAAGTATTTTTAGTGAGAGCTAGTGACGTGATATTTTCAGTCTAAATAATTGGCGAAAATTTAGCCTCTTCGCTGATATAAATATCAATCCGCATATTTTTTAAATCTTATGTCATTAGAAATAGATTATATAAAATTTTCATTAAGGTGTATCAATAGTATGAAAAAATCTTATGACAATTAATTTTCGTATTTCCAATAATATGGCTTATTGGGTGGTTTTAGAGTAAAAACACCTATTATCGAAATTACAAAAGAGAAGTTAATCTGTGCTTGTATAGAAGCCAATTTTTGATATTTTAATTACTAAGCTAAATAATTAAAATGTAAAAAGCAAAATATTGCCATATTAAAACTATATATTGGACATTACAAAAAAAAAAAAAAAATACCGACAATCGACTCATATACCAGCCTAAAAAAAAACTTCTTTACTATAATTTATGTAATAGGTGTTTAAACAATAATGCCACTTATTAAGCTATATTATTGGAAATATGAAACTAAATTTCGCCGCATTTTGCTAAAAACACATTTGTAATTGGTGTGAAGTACTGCTCTCCACCGTGCAGTGGTAGTATTTAATATTACCATATACATCCGCACCCCGTAACACCGCGGCTCATAGGCCTTATCGCGATCAACCGTCAATTGTTTGGACTCGGCGCGGGTCTTGGTGGCAATTACGATTTATTTATATGACGACCAGGGTTCGGGACTTGTTGCATTTGCATATTCTTTAATAATGACTACAGAATAGTCTAAGTAAGATATAAATTTGTTTCAAGACTTAACGAATTAAAATACAAGAATTTTAATTGCATATTTTTACATATCTTGCCGTTTTCCAGGCAAAATACATATTTGACAAATTTTGGCAATTAAATTTTTTTTTACAGCATATTTACGCAGTTTTGTTTCATGTTCGGTAAATTTATTTTAAAGATGAATATTATTTTTTATTTGTTATGCGTCGGTTAATATACCTATTTATAGAACAAAATCATCGCATAATTCGCATCACAAGACACGACAACTAGGGATATACCTATACTTTATATTGTTTTGGAGTATAGCTCAGTTTATTTATAAATATGAGATAATAACATCATTATCTGGACGTGGCATTTAGGGAAATACCTAATAGATTGTTTCTATGTATACTACTGTTAAACCGTAAATCGTTTTGAGTAAGTAAAGGAAAATACGTATTCACCATTCAGTATTTCAGTTTGTTTTCGTGCGCCGTGGCTTTTATACGTTGTTATTCCTTGTAGTTATTTTATAGTTCTCGTAATTATTTTAAAGATGCCGAAAATAATGAACATTTCGCGTATTAAACAATATATCGACTGCCGCAGCAAAGAAAGTCCTAATTCAATTTTTACTACTTTTCAGGAAAGCCAATTTCAATTTTGATTTCTTATTCCAAATGTTGATGTATTTTTATGAAAATTTGAAATTTTAATTCTATCACTAATACGGAACTAAAAAACAACATAACATTTTTAAAATGTCATAAAATATAGTTATATTATAGACGATTTTCCTTAAATGAATTGAGTTACGACTTTTTTCGACGCAAACGAAATGTTGTAACTCGAGTTACGACTCTATTCGCCGTTTCAAAACAATAATATAGAGTCCAATACATTTTAGATTCTGAACGGAGTGAAGAATGTATTGATTTTACAATGATGTGTGTTTTTTTTTTTTTTTTTTTTTTTTTTTTTGTGTCTGTCGACACGTTTTGGGGCAGTAAAAATGCTTCGATTGCCTTATGTAGCAACTTTTTTGAAAGGAAAGTGAATCTATTTGGTACTTTGGGGGGTCAAAAGTCAAAAATTTCCAATATTTTTTAAATGCGACGGGAAAAACCATAAAAAAATTTGGGGAAAACGGGAGTTTTTACGCAAAACCAGTTTTCGACATAATCAAATTTTTTATTTTGCTATAACTCAAAAACTAATCGATGTAAATACTTGAAATTTTCACCAAATGTTTTGATTAGCTTTCTCTATACACCATTAAATTTTCAAAGTATTTTGACTTTTATTAAGCTATTTATAGACAATTGAAATTTTCAATTTTTTTAAGTATTTTTTTTTTAAATAACGATAAAATTTTTTTGACTGTCCAGAAAATCTTGAAAATTTAATACAAGGTTTCTTATAAGTTGTTCCTTAACTGATAAAAAAAAATCTAAAATCGTAAGTCACAATTTTTTTTTATAAGTGCTCAAAGTTCCAATTTATACGAAATATGTAAAAATCACGATAATTTGCAAGTTATTTTGTAGATAAAAATTCATAAAATTTTTTCTGTTCATACTTAAGGTTCAAAATTTTAACACTAGGTTATCTATAAGCTACTCTACAAAAATCTTTAAAAATATTTCTACCGGACTTAGAGGAAAAAATTGTATAACTGTTTGAAATTTAAATATTTACGAAATTGCATAAAATAACGATTTATTCTCCAACGATTTTAAATATTTGTTATAATTCATAAAGTATAAGTCGCAGATTTTTGAAATTTCTATCAGCTGTTAAGATTGGTATTTCCTAATATTTCAAAATATTATATGGATTTTTAAACCACTTATAGGCATTTAAAATATTCGATTTTTTTACATTTTATTTTTATAATCAGTGATAAAAAAAATTTGGCTCCTACAAAATACTTGAAAATTTAATAGAAGATTCCACAGAAGTAGTTCTTAATGTCATTCAAAAATTATTAAAATCCATAGGTACAATTTTTTTTTATAAGCGTTTGAACAGCTACAAAAAATTACATGTAAAATATAATATAATGTATAATATTCTAGATTGACAAAGATATTGGTTTTTTTTTAAAATGCTCTAACTCAAAAATGAAAAACCGCAACAACTTGAAATTTTCACCAAATCTTTATATTGACGTTCTCTATATATGGTTAAGATTTCAAAGTATTTTGACATATTTTGACTTATTTATAGACAATTTAAATTTTCGATTTTTGTTAAATTTTTGTTTTTAAACATCTATAAAATTTAATTGGTTGAGCGAAAACTCTTGAAAATTTTATACTAGGTTTATAATAAGTTAAACTTATCGTAACTAAAAAATATCGGTGATCGGTTAACTCAATTTTTTTTTATAAGCCCTTAATGGTCAAATTTGTTTAAAATGTGTACAAATCACGATAATTTGCAAGTTATTTTGTAGATAAAAATTCATAAAATTTTTTCTGTTCATACTTAAGGTTCAAAATTTTAACACTAGGTTATCTATGAGCTACTCTTCAAAAATCTTTAAAAAAATTTCTACCGGACTAAGAGGAAAAAATTGTATGACTGTTTGAAATTTAAATATTTACGAAACTGCATAAAATAGCGATTTATTCTCAGACGATTTTTAATATTTGTTATAATTCAAAAAGTATAAGTCGCAGATTTTTGAAATTTCTACCAGCTGTTAAGATTGGTATTTCTTTTATGCAATATTTTTTTCAAAATATTATATTGATTTTTAAGCTACTTATAGTCATTTAAAATATTCGATTTTTTTACATTTTATTTTTATAATCGGTGATAAAAAAAATTTGGCTACTACAAAACACTTGAAAATTTAATCGAAGATTCCACAGAAGTAGTTCTTAATGTCATTCAAAAATTATTAAAATCCATATGCACAATTTTTTTTTATAAGCGTTTGAACATCGAATATTGACATAAAATTACATGTAAAATATAATATAATGTAGAATGTTCTAGACTGACAAACTATATTGCTGTATGCAACTGCCAACCCATCTTAATTGAAAAATATATTTATCGTTTCAAAATAAAATATACTTTTTACAATGTTTATAAATAACAATGTATTATATCCTAGACAAATATATGAACTCCGTTCAGAATCGTTATTCGTATACAATGATATCTATCATTGCATTCAAATTTAACAAATCCATTATAATAATGACCTATCCTATAAGCGAGGTTCACTCGACCCCTAACTGTACAGCAGAGCGAGGCCCATCCGGTTCTTTTTTTTTAAATTTAGCGATTTAAACTTTTTTATTAATCGGAAAATATTTAATACCTACCTATATATTATACAATATTATATAATTATAAACAATTTTTGTACGAAAATAGGTAATAATAATAAATTATTGTTGTTTTATAACATGTAGATTTATGCTGCACAAATAATTTAGAAATTAAAATAACATTAAGCTATCTGCTATTGACACAAATATTTAATTTATAATTTATAATAATAATTAGTATCATCTATGTTGAGCAATTATTAATATAAAATAAAGAACAAAAAAACAATAAAATATTTTTACAATTACTGCTTTAAACTATCACTGATAACATTTTTTTGGCGCCATAACTGTTATCAAAAAAAAAAAAAAAAAATGCTGGACTTACAACGTTATTCGCGGGTCATTGTGGTTGTAACTCAAGTTACGATCTTTTTCGTTGATTTAATTTATAATAGGAAAATTTTAGTTTTCCAATTTTCTATTCTCTTTGGCCAAATTTAATTATAATTGTTTTAGTTGGTATAGAGAAAACAAAATGACTATTTGTTATTGTTATTAACTCCAAACTTGAAATTGAGTTACGACTTTCTTCGTTGCGGCAGTTGATGTATCCGAGTTTAGGGAAAATATTTTTTCAAGTGATGGTAAAATTTTGTTTTTTAAATTTTGTGAAACAAAAATAAATACAGATAGACGATATTTGGTTACTCAACATTTGAAGACCGAAAAACATAAATCAGCTGTAAAACGTAAGCAAGATCAGATGAAAAATAAATCACAACAACTAGTTTTTACTGCTATGACTTCTAAAAAAAAGTTCTTTTAACCACGATTTGTGTAATACCTTGCTCTCCGCTAATATTCCTTTAAATAAATTAAACAATCCTAAATTCAGAGAATTTTTGTCAAAATACAAGGGAAAACACATTCCATTTGAGTCAACTTTGCGAAAAGGTTACGTCGACGATATTTTCAATCAAAGAATAAATAAAATTAGAATGTATGTTGATGGAAAAAAATGTGGGTAAGCATCGACGAAACCACGGATGTAACTGGTAGATTTGTAGCTAACGTTATTATCGATACACTCGAAGAATATGGGCCTGGTCAAATATTTTTGTTAAACGTGAAAGAGCTAGAAAAAGTAAATCATTCAACAATTTTTAAATTGTTCGATAAGTCAATAAATATTTTATGGCCTGACGGTGTTAAACATGACGTTGTTCTGTTATTCTTGTCTGACGCTGCCCCATATATGATTAAGTCTGCAAAATAAATAAAAAGATTGTATTCGAAAATTATACATACCACATGCCTTGCTCACGGATTACACAGAGTGGCTGAAACCGTTCGTATTCTAAATCCTGAAGTCGATAAAATTATTGCTAGCGTAAAAAAAATCTTTATAAAAGCTCCATCTCGCGTTTAAATTTTCAAAGATATTGTCCCATTATTACTACTGCCACCTGAACCAGTATTAACGAGGTGGGGGACGTGGATTCAAGCTGCTCTTTATTATTGCGAACATTTTGAAATTATAAAGTCTATGGTAAACTCATTGAACAAAGACGATGCAATATCTATAAAGACAGCACAAAAATACATCGAAAAACAACATATTCAAACTCAACTTGTATTTATTAAATCCAACTTTTCATTTTTGCAATAAAAACGCATATAATATTAAACGCAATAAAGAGTCTTGAAAAACAAAACATGACCAGTTCTATTTCGATAGTGAGGAACGCAGAAATGAAATTAACTCAAATAGGTGGAGCTCAAGGAAAAACGGTTAAAACAAAAGTAGAAAAATGTGTTGGAGAAAAATGAGGGATACAAATTAATGGTTAAAATTTCAAATATTTTATCTGGAGACCAGGAAAGTTTTGAGGGTTTACCTGAAGATTTAACATTAAATGACTTGGTATATTTTAAATATGCCCCGATTACATCAGTGGATGTGAAACGATCATTTTCAATTTATAAAAATATGCTTACTAACAATCGCCGTGCATTTAAATTTGATTATATCAGAAAATGTCTTATTGTACAGTCAAACTTTACAGGTAAACAATTAATTATTTTTATATTTAAAAATAATTTAAATATTATATAAAATACTAAACTTTTTCCTTTTCACTGTAAGAGAAGACGAAGAAAATGAAACCAACCATACACAGCAAAAAAACGACCGAAAAACCTTATCTGAATAAAATGGGAATCAAAAAAATATATATATATTTACACAAAATAACAGAAATATAAGTAATAAAAATAAAATTTTTATTTCGCTAACATTCGGCCTTTTCTGGTACGACAGATAGCACTCAATCTGTGTAATTTTGTACAATGGATAAAACATAAACTTAACAAGCAAAATAAAATCATAATACAAAAGCAAATTAAACTAAATATGTGGGTACATCAAAACAATGGTAAACACAATTATTATTATTTAAAACTAATAGGTTATTAAAGTGCATAATAATTAGATACACATATTCATAAATATATAATTTATATTTTATATTTTCATAACTTTAAACAAAAAGTCAAATAAATACAAAATAGTAATATTGTTTCTATGCAAAATACACTCTAATTAAAAATAAATATGATATATATTCATAGCCAAGTCTAACGCCATGTAGTTTTAAAATAAAAAGTCAAAGGTGTTTAAGTTTATTTTATTAATTTTTAATCCATGAAGATTACAAGATTAAATATTTAAAATTTTCATCACCAAATGTTTATATTTGTGTTATTTATATACAGTTAAATTTTTACTTTAATTTTTATATAATAACTGGATTTATATCATAAACGGATTTTTACTTTTATTTCAATTCAATTTTGTGCTCAGCATTAGTCCAGATGTCCTTACAAAAAATATCCATAATAACGTCTGAATATTCTTCGATTTTTCTCTTCATAATTTATACAGTGGCACAAACATAATAATGCTACTGACAATTTGTTTTTATTACTTGGTCACTATGAAGCTCCCCCATTTCATTCCTTCACTTGCAAATACTAATAGCCACCACTTGGTATAAACGGTTAATGAACGAACGACTAAACGAATTGAACTAGTTCATCAAATGTGATGTGTCGTTCATGAACTATTAGTTCACTCGTTTACTGAATGATTGAACTGAACTGTGAACTCAGCAAACAGTTCACTTTGAACTAAGAATTAAGATATATCTTAAATCGTCCTTTGAAGGATAATGTAATTATGTACAGTTTGACCAACCACAAAATTACGAAATAAATATTCATTGAATAATGGTGAACTGTATACTGAAGGTAGTTCAGTACATGTATTTTCAACTAAGTGAACTAGTTCAATTAAGTGAACTATGAACGAACGAACACTTCACCTAAATGAACTGCACTTGCCATACCTACTATGCTGGCAACGTCTCAGCACAACGCGAGAGCATTGCCGGTATTATTAATTATACAGTTTCATTAACATTATAAAAGAAAAAACCCTCGAATTACATATTTATAATTCGGTGATACGATAGGCAGTGCAATACGGCGTGTAAGAGATGGGGTTAGTGTACACACTATACGTCCCGTTTTGAACGGGACCGTCCCGTTTTTCGCATCTTCGTCACGTTGTCCCCAGGAAAATTTTCGGGACACTAAAATTTCCCGTTATCAAAAAATAGTAATAAATAACAAAAATCAGTTTAATCCATCGATTAGTTATTGTTTTTATTGCATTTAACTATTATTTGTGCATTTAATGTGTATATACTGAAATATTGCACGGTTGACATTGTACAGAATCGGGACTGTGTAACGGGTGTATTGAATATAAATATACATATAAAATATAAAAATACCTATTGCTATAAACGATGTATTGATATGGACGTATTAATTTAATATGTTTTAATACCCTAATATCAGGGCAAACAAAAAATTATTTTTCATAGTTCATTATTTCAGTTTTACAGTAATCGTCAACCGTTTTCTTTACGTAGAGGCTTTTATTTTCATAAAAAACAAAAAAAATTATTTTTAATAAAATTTAATATTTTTGTCAGTTAAAACCATAATAGTACATCATTTTAAAAAATATTTTTATTTTTTTTCCCCGTTATGACTAGAAAAATATATGATCACCTTAGTTATGACCAGGGCTAGGATTTGTATGCAACAGCATGTTTTTTTGTGACTTCTGATTATTGATTTTGTCAGTAATGTCCACGAATCACCTCATGATGAGATAAATGGTGGTGTTTTTATTTTGCATGTTTTTGCATATTTTGGATAAAATGCATATTAATGCATATATCGAATAAAATGAATATTATTGCATATTTCGATTATAAAAATGCGAAAAATGCATGTTTTATAGTATATTTTGTAATTAATATTTATAATTTTATATTAATATTTCGTATTTAATTCTAGCTTTGCTGATTAAAGTATAAAACTTGGTTTTTTTTGTCAAACACTAATTTTATTTTTATAAATACAATCCTATGGTACAATAGGTATGCGATTAAAGATTAAATAGTTTGACGGAAAAAGATAAATACAATTAATAAAAGTTTGTCTTTACTTAAATACGCGCCAACTACATCATGTGACGTTGAACGGAGCTTCAGTCAATACAAAGCCATACTACGATCCAATCGCCGATCATTCATTTTTGAAAATTTAAATAAATATGTGGTTGTAGCATGTTATAGCAGTGAATGCGAATTATAAATTTTATTAATTTTTAAATTATTTTATTTTATTTTTAAGACAAACAGCCAACCTGTATTTCAATAGATAAACATTATTTTTGTAACTATAAAGTGTTTATCTTATAAAAATTAAAATGCATATTTTACAATTTTTTATTGCATACAAATCCTAGCCCTGATTATGACCATCTATGTTATAGTCATTTTCATTTTTAATATAGTATTGCCATAATGAATAAGATATTTTACTCAAACCGGTTTGATTTCGTATAATCAACTATTTACTTACAATTGTATCTTTTATATAGTTCTCTGTGAAATTCAAGGACGTATACTTAACAATTTAAAATATATAAAATATACAAATTTGAATAAACAAATTTTAAAGTCCAAGCTATAAAAATGAAGCAAGTTTCTGAGAATCGTTTTTGTCCTGGTGACTGGCCAATCAGTAACTTTTAAAAGTCCAGACGTCGATAGGACCTGCAGAGATTTTAGAAATATAATTAGAGTTATCGTTTCAGATATCTACAAATATATCTCTTATTATCTCTTATTAATATATCTAATATAATTATATAAATGTTTTTTCTGTCTTTACAGTTGACAATAATGATTTGTATATAATAGGGACAAATTAAGGGCCACCTTTCAATTTATTAAAGTAGAAAATAATTTGTAATTTTCAAAGAAACATTTCTGGAAGTCGATAATATGCCTTAATCAAAAATTGTATTCCAAGAAAGCACGAAAAATGTCCAATTTAGGTTGTCAGGGCTACGACCGATGTACGTATGAACAAAAATATAAGAAATTGAAGTACAAGTGCAAAATTGTGGACAAACTATGCACATCAAAATGACATGGTAGCAGTACATGTGAGGATAAATTAAACTTGTAACTATAAAATGTATTTTCTGCGAAAATACTGTTGTATAAAAAAAATGAATCTAATATTAATCTAATCTATAGTGTATATTAAAGTTACTACTTCAAAGTTCTTTAATATAAATGTATGTCATTATGTATATTGCCTAATATATGAAGTGCATTATATGCTCGGGTATTATATAAAATGCTCAAAATATACAATCTGCTCCTAACATATTCATTACTTAGACTTTTATATAACTGTAAACCCACACAGATTGATATCGGACTAAATATGACGATACTACTGTTCAATATTTTAATTTTTTTTATAAGAATATACTTAGATTAGACGTGAATTAGACAAAATCGATCTTGTCTAATAAGTAGAGACTTATTAGTTTAATATAAAACTTAACAATATTTGGTATATCGGTCATGCTTCTGTATTATCGTGTTATCGCATCAGTACATTTGTCAACTGGTATATTCCAACAATTATTGAAGCTAAAAGTGTGGCGCAGATAAAATAACACATTTCGGTTTTTATCGTAGCGCGAATCACCAAAATTAATTTTTATATGTGACGCAAAATACATGTTATATTTTTTATATTTTGGCGCAAATTACATACGCACAAACATTTTCCTATTGATGGTGCTAGTTACAAGTAATAAAATTGGCGCAAATACCATCTTCTAAACATTGGTATGAAGTCAGCGAGTAATTATTATTTATTGATAATGAGTTGTTTAATTTGTACCGATCATTAATTTGTATAAAATACCTGATTTAGTCATAGGATTTTCATAAAAATTCTTCCATCCAAGTCTTAATTTAAAATTTGATACCACGAGTATTTCATGTGGAAGTTTTGTAAGTGTGAAAAATTAAATTAGTTATTTTCACCATGTAGAAATGTCATCGTCCAAGTTTAATTATATTGTGCTTTATGAAATATTTTTCTTAGTCTTTGTTACTAATTAATCAATTAATTATTTCCGCCATTCAATGAAAACTATAAATTACATGGTACCTGCAGTAGTAATTTAAGAAAAAATGTATTTAAAAACCACCACTTATTCGTGATGTACCTATACATAAATAGGTACACGAAACTGACAAAAACAATTTTAATTTTAGAATTTTCAGTAATAACTATTACAGTTCAACAATTAAAATATTTAATTTACACAATAAGTGAAAGATAATTAATTAACATAATGATATAATGTTGAAAACTATAAAATATAACAGATAAGAAAGTGAATCGCAATTACTGTAAATAATAATCAAAAATAATAGTTTATGCTAAAAATATAACGTTAACAATAACGGACAATCAAAGAACCGTTTATTATTGTACATAATATAAGTATGATAATAAACTAATAATAATAACAATATTATTTTCAAAAACATAAAAATTATTAATTTTTAAAATAAAAACTTATTGAAAATAATGTATCATTAAAATATGCATTTATTTCTAAACGTGCATATAATTTACCGCAAATGAACAATATAGTAGGTACATTGTATTAATTTAAATCAATGTGTTCAATTTATGTTCATATATTACAAAAAAACAACACTAAACGATTGTTAGATTCAAAAAATTAAAATCAAGTAAATATTAATTTGAAAATAATAATTAAAATTTGTATGTAATCCCAGCAAGAATTTTTTTTTATATTTATTGTAAAATTATCTCTGTATTAGGTAGGCCATACAATTGATAATTTTAACTATACGAATACTTTATCCGTGAACTATAACTGTATATTCAATCGATATTTTGGATTGATAAGAATCAGTATTCTCAATGCAGATTTTGATTCGATAAGAAAATAACTCAAAAACGGATAGAATGCTCTTTTAAACTTAATTTTAAGTGTTTTTCTTTGTTGATAAATACAATTTCTAAGTTTCCTAACATTTAAATTAAATGTTCGAAGGTTAGAGATCGAAGTTTCCAAAGTTTCCAAGTTTCTGTCTTCGAAGTCTATTCGACCGATCTCGAATGAACATTGTGCTAAATCCCAAATCAATTTTTATCTTTCTTATTACTAAACTGTGACGGATGGTCTGATTTCAGAGAGATTACAAATAGTATTAAGCCGCCAAATAAACTGACATCCAATGTATTGTCATGGAAATATTTCACGACCAACAAATATTATCGTATACACACACAAAATAAAGATCGATATTAATTGTAGGGCTTCAAAACGATATGATCGTATGTTTTACTTTAAAAAAACCCCCGTAATGATTTAATGGATTTAATGTTAAACGAAAAATAGAAAAAAATCAATTTAAAAAACTTAACGTTAAACAAAATAATGTTGAACTGTTAAATTAGTGAACAAAACAAAATGTACAAGTTTCGAAATGTTATCCATCAAAACGAAAAACGTTTTCTGTTTTTCGTATCGGTATTTATTTTAGTAGTTAAAGTTTTTTATTCGGAATATAACTTTATAATAATATTATTGATCTGCACATAATTCGTGTAATTTTTTAATATACATTTCAAAGAGTTAGGAGAAAGAAGTTTGAACACATTTTCAAACACCACAAACTGACAACGGTTCTATGTTTCAAACTATAAATATACATTTAATAACAGTAAAATATTTTGTAAAATAAAAATGTGAAAATACAATAACGTTTATATATCATACACACTTCACAAGTTATACAAGATATATTTTTCCGACGCGAGCCCTAATTAATGTATGGCTGAATTTGATTTAAACGTTAATTTATCTGTTCTTGCACTATAGCCATGTATACTGGTTCGAGGTAAATAGTTTTAAAGTTTTTATCATAGATCTTATTTTATTCGTCTCGAGCTCATCTGTACCCGGTAGGCCGACCCGAAGTGGAGTAGTTTTCCTTCAATACAATCCGCATTCCTTGATAAAAACGTTGGTCACCTTTGGTTCAAATCGTTAAGCACCCCAATATACACGTTATGTGTCCGAAGAAATATTATAGCCAAAGGACGACAGCTGACGGGACCCAGGTGCTAGCAGCGATCTGCCCGCTACAAAAACTCGATTTACAATAGGAACACATTTGTGTGATTAATTTTTATTTGTGTATCAGATTTACGTTAAACGATAAACGTTACTAAACCACTTATCCGGAACGCCGTCAATAATACATTTATATTTCAATTTGATATTTTAATTTACATCAAACCGGCGCAGTAGTTATATAACTATATAACTATATATAACTAAGGAACGTTTTGTAAATGCATACGTTTATAAGGTAGGTATTTAAAATTTGACAAGAAATGTGCATTATTTAAATCAGGCGCTTAGCCAGGGGAGGGGTGTTACTGGTGTAGTAACACCTCTCTAGGCCATGTTACGTTTAAGTCTTATAAAGGTAAAGATTCACCAAAAACCGTGATGAACACATATTTATCGTAACGAAATATATACATTTACAATAATAATAATGTAAAGCCGGAACTCGGCTTTTCATTACACCGTTTTGTCAAATAATTTAGAGCCGTGTCGTTTTATGAACGATTTTAAATATGTATAAGAAATAAAATGCACATTTAAAATTTGAATAAAATACTTAAACATTTTCTCATACATTAGTACATTAAACATAAATAGATATCCATGTGTAATTTACTAATGTATTTGTATGATTGTACAATAAAGTATACTTAAAATTATTATTTTGTTGTGTATAATTTTTTCGACTAATTTTGAATAACACCCTCATTTTGAAATTTCTAGCTATGTAACTGATTTAAATCATTCTTGTTAAAATAACACCCAATCTGATTATACATATTCAGTGCATGTTTGTAGTTTAATAACGTATATTTTTGTTTTCACTTTTTTAAATGGTGGTTAATTTTTTGTAAACTGGTCTCAATGTTATATACAATGTATATGTAATGTAATGTATATTATACATACAATTTTAAATATATATTTATAAATAAATGTATATATTGTAACGCATTAAAGTATTTCTTGAAGCATATTTTGAGGGTATTTTGCGCAAAAAAATCCGTTCCCTAAATATAACATAATATTATATAACAAGTTAATCGGCAGACCTCGGTGATGTGGATCAATACGTTATACTACAATCTAGATAGACTTGCATTTTAAGAATTAATAAATAATAATTATGCACTTATACCATTCGAAGAATACATAATTAATTGCAAAACAAAATATTAAATATTAAATAAAACAAAATGCAATAAATTATTTATTTATGAGGTATTATAGCACTCAAAAAATAACATTATATCTGATATCAATAACAAGAAAAATGATAATAATATTAGTGTACCTATACATCTTAATGGGGTGAACGTAGCTACAAATATTAAACTGCAATACCTAGAATAAGATTTGTTCATGAAAGTTCACATATGTAAGTACAGTGAAAGAAAAGAAAACAGGACTCTCAATACTTTTTCGCTTAACACCTCGTATTCGTACTGCACTGCACGACGCCGTGTTACTCGAACTAATCCTATAAATCGCAAGCATATAATGAGTGATCGCAAACCACGATCAACGGTCGCATTAAAACTGTCACTTAAGTCTGTTTTATCTGACTGTTTTAAGCACATGCCTCGTACTTATTTTTTCGTTGTCGATGGTAATTTTTCGACCTTTCTTACTTGTATAAGTATAAAACACTTTTATTGACTAAATATTATTATTTATTGTACATTGCATACTATTATATTACAATTTAGTAATAGTTTATAAATGTATACGTCGAACACGACTTTTTCCTGCTAGCCATCTCTAATATTTAGTTGGATTTTTTTCAAATTAACTTTTTTTTTAGAAAAAACCACTTAAGTTTCGTGGAACCATTAAGTAATCTCAGTAAACGTAATTTAAGAAACAGTGGTTTATACTCGGTGAACTGAAAAAAAACTTCTCAATTCTAGTTCTCCGGTGAATCGAGAACAATTTCATAAATTTACAGTTATGTGTCCAATGAAAAAAACATCGAATACGAGAATTAAAATTCTTCAAAAAACGTAAGAAAAATTATCTTATCGATTGAATTAAGTAGCTAGGTACTATTAAGCGCGTTGCTTACTAAAGTGACTTGTGACAAGTGTTACAAGTTACATGACTTATGATGTGACGAGTGCAGGGCCGTCCTGATGATTTGCGGGGCTTGGGGCAGAGTGAAATTGCGGGACCTTAAATATCGAAAATGTCATTATCACGCATCAGTTGCATTTTGAAACTCAAATGTGCGCAAATAGACTTCACAAATTTAGTACCCTGCACTTACAACAATATGAATAAGTAAATAAATTCATAACGCAACATATCATATAATTAAACTTAATATAATAAATCCTGTCCAACTGTGGTGAGAGCGCGGGTCCCGGGGCGAGGGCCCCGCTCGCCCTGCCCTAGGGACGGCCTTGGACGAGTGATACATATAAAATAACCGAATTAATAATACAAATTACGTGATACTTTTATTTGTACGTATTCTAAAGTGTAGCACCAGTTTTGTATCACTATTCGATAAGATATCTGACGAAGAAGACTGTGTGTCCTAAACTTATTACTTTTTTTTAAAATAATAATAATATAGAATTAAAATTATCCAATAGTTCTGAACGCACAAACTTTCTTATAACAATTTATAAATTCTAGATGACCGATGAAATTCAGAGCATTCATGTTTCTAATAATCATTGATTAAGGTTATTTCGTTCACACTCGAAAATAATAACCAACCTATGATATAGATATAAAATACGAGCGTATTTTAAAAACAATTATTTTATTCGTTAAATATGACATTTATTGTGCGTCATTTGTAGCGGGACTTGTACGAAAATAAAGCCATCACAATAATTTTTTGGCTTTTATTAAATAAAAGGAAATTTTCCTTTATATATATGTACCAGAGGTTCCCAAACTTTATCGACTCAGTTATTTTATAAAAATCCGGAGGCACCCTATATCTACATAGTATAGAATATGGATATTGAGTGCCTATCGTAATAATACCAGACTGAGTGTAGTGAAATTGTTGGAATGTTATTAAATTATTTTTTAATATTTTGTGAGTAAATATTTTATAAAAATAAAGATAAGATATAATCATAAGCAAAATCATAATGCACTATGAATATGTTTATTAGATAATTTTATAACAGTCAACATCAAAGCTAAAGCAATAAAACTGGTACGAAAATTAAAATTGATTGATTGCAATATTACTACGAATTATATAGAATACAATATGTATTATATTATAGACTATGTTATTGATCAAAGCGTTTTATTTTTCATGAATACGTTTTTTCTTATAAAACTTTAAGAATTTCAAATAATTCCAGGGCACCCTCAATTTAAGTTCGCGGAACCCGGTTGGGAACAACTGATATGTACTACTACTATCATATTTATGTAAGTATAAATAGTAAAAATATGCAAATTAATTTACATTATTATTTATTTATGTTGGATTACGGTTTTTTAACGTTAATTAATGATAAAAATAATGTAGAAGGTAATGTATTATATATCACACTTGCGTATATAGTTTAACTCAGCGTTTCTCAACTTAAGGGTAACATTTTGTTTATGTATATAAAAACATTTTAATTATTAAAAAATCAATATATATTTCTATATTTCGAAAATAAGTTATGCCGGATTGCATTAAATGATACAATAAAATTATTATTATTGTTATTGTACTAGAAATATTTTTTTTCTTAAGTTCATCTTTCTAACGTAGAAAAAATTTGATGATAATAAAAATGTTGGAAAATGCTTTTTTAATTATAACGACAGAAATTTTTTATTTATACCATATTCGTTGCATATTTGCAGTTTATGTTGAAAATATAAGTATGCGAGTAATTTATATTTAGTGAATATTATAAAATGTTTGGATTTAGTTACATATATTTTACGGTTTTACTTTATATGTTTTTCAATAGTTAAAGTTTCAATGGTTTTCTGAACGGCATGTGAACATTTCTTGATGGATAATTTACAATAACGTAAATAGCATATAGTTATTCATAGCTTTTATGGTGAATATCAAACATGTATATCATGTAAAACATTTTTTTCTTTAAATACTTTATTTTTTATTGTTTAATAGACTTGATTTATTTATTATTGTACTTTATAAATGGTTTCAAATACAAAATGTCAATGAAGACATTGTATCAAGTTTCATTAATTGTTCGTGAATGCTTATTACATACTTGAACTTTCAAGTGCATATTATTATTAGTATTTAATAGTATGTATGGGATTTCTTAGTTTCTAGTTCTATTTAGATACACACGCAAACCGTAGGACCTGATTATAATAGATTTATTACGTTTATCGCGTGAGGTAGACAAGAATCTACTTGTATACACCCAAAAAATTGTATTTCAAATAGGTTCATACAACCTTATGTTTTCGACAGCAATCCACGATTTTTTTAAAATTTATTGACATTTTTTATCTCTAGACAACAAAAAATTCGACAAATTATTTCTCTTGTGTATCTTATTTGATTATTTTCTAATCGAAATAGAGCTGAGTATAATTTTTATTCAAAACAATCAATGAGCTAGCAAAAAAAAAAAAAAATGTTACGGCGATTAAAAATTATTCGTTTCATTCTAGAGGTCATTGATTTACGATCGATCTGTACAGCTCAGAAGGTATCAATGAAATACAACAAAATAGTTTTATAGACAAACGCCATGATTAGTGATAGTGCAACTATGTTCAAATATAATCCGTTAATGCTTTTTAATGTAAGCTCTATTGTAAAGTTTCTCGGTTGTTTTTATATCGTAATTTATATCATAGTTATTGACACATTTTCAATTTGTTATAATTTTTTTGATATTAATCATCATATAGAGAATTTCTCCTACAGTATTTCTTCTAAAAGATAATTTTTGTATTGCTCATTTCACGGTAGAGATCAAAACGAAAAACGCAAAATTATGAAATGAAAAAGAACCTTTCTGTCTTGTCTATTATTAATAAATCTTCTTCTTCTTCTTCTTCTTCTTTTGCCTCGCCTTCCTCCCAACTATTTGGGGTCGGCCACCCTTGTACTACACCTCCACTTTACTCGGTCAATCACATCTCCTCTGCACACACCGACAGCCCTCATGTCATTCTCCAAAGTCTCCAACCATCTCTTTTTTGGTCTTCCTCTTTCTCTTTTTCCTTCAACGTCCATCTTCAGAACCACTTTTACTGCATTCGTTTCCTCTCGCCTCATCACATGCTCAAACCATCTCAGCCTATTTTCTCTCATCTTGTCCACAATTGGCGCTACACCAACACTACCTCTCACGTATTCATTCCTTATTCTATCTTCTCTTGTCACTCCACTCAACCATCTAAGCATTCTCATTTCCGCGACACTCATACTTTGTTCTATTCTCCTGTTAACCGCCCAACACTCTGAACCATACAGCATAGTTGGTCTCACTACACTTTTATAAAATTTACCTTTCAGCCTCATTGGAATTCTCTTATCGCATAACACGCCCAATGCTTCTCTCCATTTCATCCACCCGCACTTAATCCTATGTTTTACATCCATGTCAAAGCCCCCGTCCTTTTGAACAAAAAATCCTAAATATTTAAAGCTCTCAACTTCACCTATCACATCACCATCTATTGTCAGTTGTCTCCTCATTCCTTTCTTTTACGTCTATTATTAATAAATCGTACGCAATAAGTGTAGTGCATATACCAAACCTGTAATAATTCAAAAATTGTTATTATTAATACTGTTTTAATATTTTTCAATACGAAATAATGAATTATTATAAAACACGTTTGTCAGTTTACGAATAATAACGAGTAAATGTGAATACTTAATCTCTGGGATACACCTACATCACCTTTATATAATACACTATTATCAATAAAATTACCGTGTCGCAGGAAAGATTGAATGTTTGAACGATTGTTGTGTTATAATGTTTAGTGTTTCGTATGATTTATTCCAACGCACCAATGTGACATTGCGAAGACGATCAGGATTTTCACCACAAGCGTGTACAAATACCATTACCATTCTGACTACATAATATTACAAAGGTACGGTTCTTCGGATTTTGTTTTTTTTTTTTTTAAATAAGTTATAAAAAATTCTTATTTTATACATTATCGGACTCGAGTGAATACGAGTACATCATTTTAACACAACAAATGACGAATGTGTGCATTGGTCAAAGGCAGGGGCGGACCGGGACCTAATCGGCTTTTTGTTCTAAAAAAAAATCGGCCCCTAGTGTAGAGCATAATCACACGTAGCATAAAAAAACATTTTCCTCATAATTTTTTTTTTGTTTTCGAATTATCAATTAAATAACAAATATTTATATTTTTGGACAGATTATGAATTAATTTTGAATCTCCTTAAAATGTAATATATATATATATATTATAAAATTAAGGTTTTTCATTTTACTGATGTACCTACCCAAAAATGTTGGACACCGGCCTTCTGTGTAAATGCACAGTAGCATAGTGGCTCAATCTTTGTCAAAGTTGTATTTATGGTCGTAGCATAATAAGGATACTATTGTATGAATAACTAATATTTTATTAAAAAAATGTTCACAAATGTTTTTTTTAATTTTATTTAAACTTTGTTTTAACAATTAGCTTCAACAATCAGGTAGCAAGAAACATAAGAGGTACTATATAAAATAAAAGTTACTTGCTAATAGAAAGAGGAGAGATATAAAATTAAATTAAAAATTCCGTAGAGTTGTAAAATAAATAAAAATATATTAAGTATGATATTTTTTTTTTTTTTAAATATATTTTGTGTATCAAAAAAAATGTTGGAGAAATTTAAAAGAGACATAAGATGGTTGCATAATTAATATATTAAACTATAAATTATTTTATTTTCAAACTAACTTTTCATTAAATTATATTTTAATTGACGTACTCGTATACAATTTTTTTCAACAACACGAGAAACTAATTAGTCTTGTATTTATAAGTACATTTCAATAAAAAATGAATATTAAATAATACGATAAAAAACAGAAAAAAAAAATTTAACAGTTCCTCGAATTTCCGTCATTTATGCATTTAAAAATCTATTTTTTCATGAATCGAACAACGAAAATTATTGATGTAGAGGTTTATTATTAATAATATAAAAATATTACTGGGAAAATATGCCTCCCTCGACGATATTGTTCCGTTAGTTGGAAAACTCACTGCCGAGTTGGTATATACCTATAACGATACAACTAAAACTAAAAAACCAATGTATAACTGATGATACACTGGATGCACCTCCGTGGTGATGAAAATGATTAAATTTCTAACACGTTGGATAATATCAAACGTTAATAGCAATAATGATTTAGAGTAACATTTGCACATGTACACGACACAATTATGGAGTGTTCTTGTAACCATTGGCGAATAGTACATTTTTTTATTTCTGGGGAGGGGAGGGGTGGTTAAATTATACGCATAGTATTTATGTCATTACAAAACGTTTATTTGTATGCCTTCTTGGACGAAAAATAATGTTTTTGTGATTCTACCATAATTGACAAATACTACATTTCATGCACATTCGGTTGGGATTGCGACCGCGCTACACAATTAGGTTCAATTTCGTATCCCTCCGTTTTGTTTAAAGTTTGTAGACTAAGACGGCGCCCACCGCCCTTAAATGTTCGTGTCACGGGGACGGAATTAATAAATTTATAGATACAATATCAGAGACTGTTCGTCCGGCATATCGTGTGCACGGTGTGCAAATACGTTCAGGCAATTTTTTTTTTGTCGTGAAAATAATCGAAAACACTTTACGCGACTCGTTTGATACGTATAGGCGGCAGGAGCACGTGAGTCTCGCCTGTTGACACTGTGTTTTCCTTTGTATAAATAACGGCCATGTGGGTCATAACAATCGCTCGTAATACGACTCGGACCGGCTAACTTTCTACGGCCCAAGCACTTTGGTCGGGTCGTCAAGGTAACTCGCTGTACAAAAATAGTCTCATAAATCCTCTCGGATCATTTACAAAAGTACCGACGACGGACCGTTCGTATAGATTCTGACATGTGGTCGGTCATCTCCACGAACACGTCAAAATGTTCGTTTAACGACCGTCGTTCATTTCGAAGTTTATCAACAATGGATATCGACAGCCATATACCATGTACATATAAAGCCCGTTAAAACTTGTTGAAAACAATAAAATTTGCTTATTATATATATATATACCACGTATTTAGGTGATAATAAAATCAAATACGATCTGTATGTATGAAGGATGAAAGGATTAAAGGGAAATAAAAACAAAAAAAAAGTAAGGCCAACACATCGGCATTGGCTCTGAATTTATCTTGGGTCATTGAGGTCTTATGGTTTTACTCTATAGACCATTTATAGTTTTTCTACTCTCAACCAAATGGCAAAGAAAAATAATTGTTAAATTTGGAAGAAAAGCTACGTAAGCATTATTTCGTACATAAGGGAAAATCCACCAATAACTTGTTTTTAAAAAACGATTCCCACTCTTTCTCGTTTGCATTAAATATAATTTCTGAACATATGCTATTTGGAGCGGAGAATGTATTCCCTGCTAAAATGTTGGCACTAAATTATTAATAAATTTTGTTTATCTAGTGCCAATATTTTCATCGTCATACAGTGAAAACTGAGTTATCATATATGTGTCAATAAATAAATCAGTGTTCGGATCGCTTAAAAATTAAACTCGTTCACTTTCATGTTCATTTTTTGAGTTCCATGAAACTATGAACGCGTTATTTTGGTTGTTCATTTAATTATTTTTATTTTATAATCATGAATCACCAATCTATATTTTGTATAATGGATCTTTACAAAATATATAAGTTATATTTTACTTTATGATGTAAGCTTATACTTAAATATTATTAACTTTTTATACATATATTTTGAAAATATTAAGTAAATTTGAACATCTTTAAAATTGTTCAAATTTATTAAAAATATAGACATCGTTCACGTTTTATTTGAAAAAAGTGTGCGTCTTTGGCGGGTCTTCCACAAAATATGTATATAAACGCGTAAACGTACGTTCACGGATGACGTTTTATCCAAACACTGCAATAAATTAACGAATTTTCTTCTCGGAATTGGCAAATGGACTAAAGCAACACTGGCATTTGCCACGATTATTTAACGTATTTAATCGACTTGTAAAATAAAAAAAGAACCGGATGGGCCTCGCTCTGCTGTACAGTTGGGGGTGGAGTGCACCTCGTTTATAGGATAGGTCATTATTACAATGGATTTGTTAAATTTGAATGCAATGATAGATATCATTGTATACGAATAACGATTCTGAACGGAGTTAATATGTTTGTCTAGGATATAATACATTGTTATTTATAAATATTGTAAAAAGTATATTTTATTTTGAAACGATAAATATATTTTTCAATTAGGAAGGGTTGGCAGTTGCATACAGCGACAATTTGAGTGAAACGATTTCCAAATTTTTTTAGATACGATAGGTTTAACTTATTATAAACCTTGTATTAAATTTTCAAGAGTTCAAAAAACCGATATCATTTGTCAGTCTAGAATATTATACATTATATTATATTATATGTGTAATTTTATGTCAATATTCGCTGTTCAAACGCTTATAAAAAAAAAATTGTGCCTATAGATTTTAATAATTTTTGAATGACAATAAGCACTACTTCTGTGGAATCTTCTATTAAATTTTCAAGTATTTTTTAGGAGCCAAATTTTTTTATCACCGATTATAAAAATAAAATGTAAAAAAATCGAAAATTTTAAATGCTTATTTGTGGCTTAAAAATCAATATAATATTTTGAAAAAAATATGACATAAAGGAAATGCCAATCTTAACAGCTGGTAAAAATATCAAAAATCTGCGGCTTATACTTTTTGAATTATAACAAATATTTAAAATCGTTCGCGAATAAATCGTTATTTTATGCAATTTCGTAAATATTTGAATGTCAAACAGTCATAAAATTATTTAAAAAAAAATACTTAAAAAAATTGAAAATTTCAATTGTCTATAAATAGCTCAATAAAAGTCAAAATACTTTGAAAATTTAACGGTGTATAGAGAACGCTAATCAAAACATTTGGTGAAAATTTCAAGTATTTACATCGATTAGTTTTTGAGTTATAGCAAAATAAAATATTTGATTTTGTCGAAAACTGGTTTTGCGTAAAAATTCCCGTTTTTCCCTTATTTTTTTAGGGTTTTTCCCGTCGCATTTAAAAAATATTGAAATTTTTTTACTTTTGACCCCCCAAAGTACCAACTAGATTCACTTTTCTTTCAGAAAAGTTGCTTTATAAGCAAATCGAAGCATTTTTACTGCCAAAAAAGGTGTCGTCAGACACAAAAATAAAAAATAAATAAATAAAAAAAAAACACACATCATTGTAAAACCAATAGATTCCATCACTTCGTTCAGAATCTAAAAAAGTTGAAATTCCTGTAGCATGATACCATGATATTAAATTTGATATTCATCCATGGAATTAATTTACAAATCCTTATTCCTTATTCCTTATATATAAAAGAACAGGCCTTTTTTATGTACCAATTTTGTGATGACAACTTTTTCTCAATTTTTTTTCACAAAGTTGTTCCAAATACCTTCCTGAATGTCACCACGTCGCCCGATTTTCAAAATTTTGAATTTAATGGGTTAAAATCGCCAAAAATAAATTGTTACGTGTAATTTGTATATCTTCATAATAACAATAGCAGTCGGCCGATAATGGGAAATACGACACTGCAGTCCAAGGGTTTCCGTCTACCTGGACTCTGACCTTTTTTTTGTGTGTGTTATGAATTGTTCCGAGGCTATATAATATTAAATTTATTGAGTTGTATAGAAAACACCGACTAAAAAAAATAATGCATTTCTTACCGAAATGCGATAAATGTGTTACGACTTACGATCCACCAGCGCCGAACGCGCGCCGATTGGTGGTTAATCAGTGTACTGCGACTGTGATCAGTAAACTGTGCGTGTTTGTGTGATGTTTCCCTAAATTATTTAACTACAAATATTATATTTTATTTACCATTTGTCCGTTTATGCACCACAAAATAAAACTCTAAATGTGGTATACCAAGAGGTTTTGACTTAAGCCATATTAGAATTCAGCAACTACGTATCATTTGTAAATATTCATAAAAAAGTTATTTATAAGAATACAATCATTTTTTAATATTATTATTATTATTTTTTTTTTTTGTCTTTAAAATTCAGCAACTACTACTATTTAGCACTTGATAGCATTAAGTAAAATACATTTTTATAAAACACAACAATTTGTGTTGATTTAAGAATTTTATTTTGATAAAACAAAAACCACACACGGGCGAAGCCGGGTAATTCAGCTAGTGTGCTATAAAACGCTATTCCATATTTGAATGTCGGTCTGTTTGACTAGATATTTGTTTAAAAGATTATAAAACAAAAAATAAAATAAAAACAAAATATATATTTTACATAAAAATAAGTTATACCGATTACGACAATATGAAATTATCAAATAAAAAATAAACGTTTTATTTTATAACTATGCCGTACGCGTGATGTCGTACACATGCCATACGTATGTCATGTACTTGTACATTTTATATACTTACTAAATAATTTTCAGTTATGACATTGTAGGTAACTTAAAACTGTGTATTATATCTTCATTGATTTTATGTGCTGATATAATTTACGCTCGAAATGTTGTTAACGTATTTTTGTCTGTCGTTCGTACGCTCTATTGCGTTAACGCGACGGGTCCCGTCAGTGTCCAATTCATTCGAGAACGAACAAGTAAAAAAATAAAAATATACAACAAAGAATAGGGGAAAAAATGAAATATTTAGTTATTTGATTAAAAATGCATATTACAATTTTCTTGAGTTCTCAGAAGGAAAAAATCGTAAAATTTATGACATCAGTTAACGTATTTATATACATAGTTTTTTAATTTATTAAAATATAGATAGAAACTTTAATTATATTTTATATATTTTCAATAAGTTTTATGATTTAAAGCTTTAAAATTGAAGATTAAATATAGTATTTAGAATAGTTTATTACTAGTCTTTATTTAATTCAATCTTTAATTCTTTAAAATATTTTATTTTTCAATCATATATTCTTTTATACATTTATTTTTAAAAATATAACCCCTTTCTCTATAGCAGCGGTTCCCAAACTTTTACAACCACGGAACCCTTAGGAAATAGTTTGTGTTTCGTGGAACCCACTTTAGGAAACACTGCTCTATAGAACAGTAATGTCCAACCTTCTTCCTCGGCAGGCTACTTAGGTAATCAATTATCTTCGAACGGGCCACCAAATATAAAAGTACAAATAATGTCAACTAAACTTATTATTGTTTTTTTATTATTGATTTTTATTGTCATTAAACTAATACTCGTAATATAATTTTGTAACATACGGTATACAAAATATATGTGGTACATATTGAACTTGTTTTTACATATATTACTGATTGTGAAAAATATTACATGTGTAGGTACATGCTGCAGTAGATTCACATTAAGTTAATCAGTACGTATTTATTTATTACTTAAAATTTGATTCTTATATTTAATTTCTTACATTCTTAAATTTAATTAGGTGTTATAAGCAAAAAAAACATAACATAGTATTTTAAACCCAAGGGTCCCAAGTAAAATATACATCATAGCCTAAACTCGAAACCTGAGGAGTCCACACCAGGGGTGGTGCGTCAAGGAAGACTTTGAGACGTACATTTCAAACCAATTGGTATAATCAATTTACGAATAAAATTATCTATCAAAAATATAATTAACTATATTCGGTATTATTTAGCTAATTTAATCAGTTAAGGCATTGAATAAAATATTAATATTTTAAGTAAAAATGTATATAAATAACCAATAATTAAACAAAAGTTAAATCTCCCCACAAATTGTATTCACGCACCGCTACTGGTCCACACTCTTGGACCCCTCCTCCTTGTAAAATGTAAAACTATTATAAAATGTCAGTGTGACAGGTATGATCACAAAACAATTCATATTAATATCGTATAATATTAAAGCACAACAATATTTCAGAAAATAATAATATGTAATATAAATAAATAATAATAGATATGCGAGATTATTTTAAATGAGTTCTTATACTTAGTTATTATTATTTATTAAAATCTAAAATGTATTGCTGTAAGGTATTATTTTTAAAATCGGTTTATACATTTAAAACATTATTAAAATTCTTCTTCTTTATTTCATTGTACATATGTGTAACTCTTCTAAAACTGAATTAATATAAATGCTTTTTTGAATTTTGGGTAGATATTTAATACTTCTAAGTTTATATAGATATCAATATTTATATTGGTTGTACTTTACAAATATAATAATACTTCAAGCTAAGCATTTATTTATTTATTTATTTCTATATATATATAAACTATTTATTCTATATATTATATATGTATGTATGTATATATATATATATTGTACCTATACGTAGTTAAAATAAAAGCGTAGGGATTTTTTCCCTGGGGTCAGGAATTTTATTTACAAGGAATTTTTCCGCGTCGCTCAAATTGGAAACTTTCGGTCCTTTGCGGAGGTGACTTTCGCGTACACAGGTACAGGTATGTACGTACCGTGTAGTATAGACGCGTGCACTATGCAGGACGGGTCCTTTTAATATACATATACTATGTTTAAATAACTCGTTCAACATAGTGCAACCTTTCGATCAGATTTATCGCACCGGAGAAAAAAATATTCAACTCGCGAATATATAGGTATTTAGCCGTGGCACGTGTAAAGAATCCCGTGTTCTTCCGCAATCGTTTTTAGCGTATCGCTGCATTCTATATATCAATAGGCAGTGAATGCCGCTTGTAAGACACGGAACATTCCGGACGTATCAAAAATAGTATCAAATTGTGTTCAATGACTCTTCCAGTTTCACAACAAATTGGTAGAAAACGTTGAAATTATTGATAACATTTCGAAATAAAATCGTTTTGAAAAATAGATTCTAGAGCATAACCCAGACAGCATTTGGAACATATTAACATTGTGAAAATATGGTTTTTATATATTCCTGTCAATATTTTTCTAAAACATATTGTGTCAATGTTTTTTATTTATTTCCTGTTGCCCATAACATTAGGACAACATTGTTTTGGAAACATTATTATGATATTTATTAAAAGTTATTGTAGAAATATGTTTTTTATGTTTTATAGAAAATATGGTATTTCCCATAAAGTGACAACATTTAAACAACGTTACTTTAAAAACATTGTAGTAATGACCATTTTATATGGTTGTAGAATTATGTTTTTGATGTTTTATAGAAAATATGGTATTTCTCATAGTGACAACATTTGAACAACGTTAAACCTTCGTTAAACTAAATATGTGATACTTCCCTCAAAATTATAATATTTGAAAATAGTAGAATAATTTTAATACTCGCGCTGTCAGGTAAATTAATGTTAATTTAATACTGTGTTGTTCACAGTTTGAGCTCATTATTATATGTATAATAACGTAAAAACGTATTGACTATTATAATAATAGAGGATTAATTGTGACAAATGTAAATTGCTATTGACAAAGATTAAAAAACTGTAAATTGCTCTCAATAATTTTCAGGTAAGCATTTCTATATGTAATAAATTGTGCCCAGGCTTTCATTTTTTTCAGTAATATTTTTTTCTCGACTATCGTTTTCCAAAAATGCTCTTTACGTTTTGCAATGCATCGCCACTTTGTTTCACCTAAAGACAATTTACGTTTTAATTTTGAAAGTGTATAAATTCCGTAGATTATTACCACATTTTCTTCCTAGTCATCCAGTACATTTACTTAATTCGTTGATCGTCTTAAATTATTATTAACCTAACCATTAACCAATATAACTATATACCTATTTCAACATATCAAAATCATATACCTAATAATTTCAATCAAAAAATAAAATATTTTCTTTTACCCAAACACATTGTATATTAATTATGTGGATAAAAACTTATAAATGCTATTTAATATGTATTCAAATTAACCATAATTTGTGTTATACAGGGACGTATACAAGGGGGGGCGATAGGGGCGATCGCCCCCCCTGGACATTGTTGAATGTATTTACAATAATTAATGTTATGGGTTATGAATGTGGGTAAAAATTAGAAGTTTAAGCAAGATCGAAAAATGTTGATCCGCCAATTTATTTATAATCTGTACAAATATTTTTATAAGAACCTATGATTTGAGTTCAAATTTCGCCCCCCCTGGAAGAAGAGCTGAATATGCCCCTGGTCTTATACACAGAAAAAAATAATTTGGTTATAGTAAATGGTTGTACTTGTTTCGGTTGGCCAAACTATATGGACGGTTACCTTTGCCAAAACGCCTAGTTGACAGTACCAAAAGTCTTTGGTGGTCTAAATAATATACATTTTACAGTGAACCGGTATTTACAGCCACAGTGTATGGTTAAATATTATTCTTAACTATTTCAATAGGTCCTGTTTACCTTTTACATGTTTGTAAGCAGTGGCGCCAAACCCTATGTTAATGTAGGACAACTGTCCTACATATAAAATTGGTGGTGTCGGAGACTCCGTCATCATGCAAATATTATATTATTATCCTGGAGAATATATTATTTTATAGTATTACAGAAGAGTAGAATACAGAAACATTGATAAAACTTCAAATGTAAACTATTTATGTAGATAATATAATCGTTTTCTGTTAAGAAAAGGTTTTTGTTTATTTTTTTCAATCAAAATTAGTCAGTTATAACTATAATAATTAATTACAAAATAAATGAATTTAACATGATTTTTTAATGTAAATTAGGTTTTAAAAATGTAAATCTATTTATTTTGGTAGAATAAACTAACAAATTAATGGGTGTTGAGGATAACAATTTGAGGAGGGGGGGGTTATAAAATGTTCATAAAAATATCATACTATTCATATCGTATTTATGTAGGTCAGGTAATTTATTTTTTGTTCCTGATTTAGGGGGGAGGGTTAAACACTAAATGTGTGTCCTACATATTTTTTTTTTACTTCGGCGCCACTGGTTGTAAGAACAATACTACGAATAAATTATTATATGTATATTTAAAAATAGATTTATATAAAAAAACCACCTAGGTCGCACAACAACCGATTCACGGTGCCATGCGTGTGTGCCGTGCCGCGTTATCATCAAATTTTGATTATAAAAATAATATTACGAAGAAAACGTTTTTTTGATGTCGTATAGTTATTAAATAATATAATAATAAAAGTATAATAATCATATAAGATTTTAAGACATCACTTATCACCTATCCTATGAACGAGGTCCACTCCACCCTCTACTGTACAGCAGAGAGAGTACTTGTCCAGTTCTTTTTTACAATGTAAGTTTTAACCTAACTACTTAAATGGTATTAATACTATTTTAATAATATAGTTAATCTACCATCAAGACTAAAATAGATGAACATGTCATTACATAATAGCTGCGAGACACGAAGTCGAAAAAAGAAAAGTTTA
>JASXSY010002609.1:0-40207 GCA_034509805.1 Sipha maydis
TTTTAAACATTAAATTATCTCTTTTTTTATACGATTTTATTACTTCTTCGTCATATCTTGTAGATATAGGCTCTTATCAGATTTTTATTATTGTTGTAAATTATAATCTATAATAATTATATAACATAAAGATACAATAAATTAACATATATTTAGTCTACAATTTCAAATAATTCTCATGATATCTATAATTTTATAGTATGAAAAACTAGAAGCATTCGGAATACTTTTGAAAAATTCTAAATAATATATTCGGAATACAATTTGTATAAAGTATTTGAATACATATACGGAATACTTGTTTTTGTAAGTATTCGAGTATCTATTCTAAATACATTTAAAAAGTATTTTACCCAAGTCTGTGGAAATAATATAACATGTTAAATTCAAATATTTCGGCGGACCCCCTAAATTTTCACGCGGAACATCAGTGGTCACGGACCACCTGTTGGCGACCACTGCTATATAGTATTCTCAAAAAAATACTTCAGAGAAGTAAACAAGGCTTTCTGTGCGTAAGTTGAAGCGATTTGGAGAAATTTTAATGTTAATAAATAAGTGAAATCAATCCCAAAATTCTGTGCCTTAACTTAAAAAAATATCAATTCACAAAAATTTCAAGTTGCTCAACTGTACAAACATTGAAAATAAAATTAGCACAGAACGGCGTAAGTATATTAATGATAATAAATCGGAGTTTACAAGTTAATCTGTCTGACTCAAATTTTTGTTAATCCTTGTTACAACTTAAACATCTAGTCCAGATTTTTTTAATGAGACGCTGGAAATCCATAAGCGTTTTTAACTCGTGCGTTTTTTATTTTTGATCATTTTTATGGGAACTCGCAAAATATTTGTTTGAAATTCTTAGACAATTTTACAGGAACATACAGTGCAAGTTTTAATATAAACATTTTTAAACGTAACGATATCATTAATATGATTATTTTTCTTCAATATTGATTGTAATAAATTGGGTATTGTTATGTCATAATTTGTAGCAAAAGTATATTCGTGTCCAACAAACAGTATAAATTCTCGTAAATCTAACTTGTAACTTGTAATCTCAACTTGTAAAGTTCGATTTATAATCATTAATATACGCCGTTCTGTGCTAATTTTATTTTCAATGTTTGTACAGTTGAACAACTTGAAATTTTTGTGAATTGATATTTTTAGATTCTGAACGGAGTGATGGAATCTATTGGTTTTACAATGATGTGTTTTTTTTTATTTATTTTTTTTTAGATTCTGAACGGAGTGATGAAATCTATTGGTTTTATAATGATGTGTGTTTTTTTTAATTTTTTTTTTTAATTTTAATTTTTTTTTATTTATTTATTTTTATTTTTGTGTCTGACGACACCTTTTTTGGCAGTAAAAATGCTTCGATTTGCTTATGAAGCAACTTTTCTGAAAGAAAATTGAATCTAGTTGGTACTTTGGGGGGTCAAAAGTAAAAAATTTTCAATATTTTTTAAATACGAAGGGAAAAACCCTAAAAAATTAAGGGAAAAACTGGAGTTTTTACGCAAAACCAGTTTTCGACATAATCAAATTTTTTATTTTCGTATAACTCAAAAACTAATCGATGTAAATACTTGAAATTTTCACCAAATGTTAAGATTAGCGTTCTCTATACACCTTTAAATTTTCAAAGTATTCTGACTTTAATTGAGCTATTTATAGACAATTGAAATTTTCAATTTTTTTAAGTATTTTTTTTTAAAATAACGATTAAATTTTTTTGGCTGCCCGGAAAATCTTGAAAATTTAATACAAGATTTCTAATAAGTTTGATCTTTAGCTGATAAAAAAAAATCTAAAATCATAAGTCACAATTTTTTTTTATAAGTGCTCAAAGTTCCAATTTATACGAAATATGTAAAAATCACGATAATTTGCAAGTTATTTTGTAGATAAAAATTAATAAAATTTTTTCTGTTCATACTTAAGGTTCAAAATTTTAACACTAGGTTATCTATGAGCTAATCTTCAAAAATCTTTAAAAAAATTTCTACCGGACTTAGAGGAAAAAATTTTATGACTGTTTGAAATTTAAATATTTACGAAATTGCATAAAATAGCGATTTATTCTCAAACGATTTTAAATATTTGTTATAATTCAAAAAGTATAAGTCGCAGATTTTTGAAATTTTTACCAGCTGTTAAGATTGGTATTTCCTTTATGTCATATAAGATTCCACAGAAGTAGTTCTTATTGTCATTAAAAAATTATTAAAATCCATAGGCACAATTTTTTTTTATAAGCGTTTGAACAGCCAATATTGACATAAAATTACATGTAAAATATAATATAATGTATAATATTCTAGACTGACAAATGATATCGGTTTTTTTAAAATACTCTAACTCAAAAACGAAAAACCGCAACAACTTGAAATTTTTACCAAATCTTTATATTGACGTTTTCTATACATGGTTAAGTTTTCAAAGTATTTTGACATATTTTGACTTATTTATAGACAATTTAAATTTTCGATTTTTGTAAAATTTTTGTTTTTAAACATCTATTAAATTTAATCGGCAGACCGAAAACTCTTGAAAATTTAATACAAGGTTTATAATAAGTTAAACTTATTGTAACTAAAAAATATCGGTGTTGGGTTTACTCAAATTTTTTTTATAAGCCCTTAAAGCTGAAATTTGTATAAAATGTGTAAAAATCACGATAATTTGCAAGTTATTTTGTAGATAAAAATTCATAAAATATGAACATATTTTGACTTATTTATAGACAATATAAATTTTCGATTCTTATACATTTTTCGTTTCAAAATAAAATATACTTATTACAATATTTATAAATAACATTGTATTATATTCACCCCCAAGTGTACAGCAGAGCGAGGCCCATCCGGTTCTTCTTTTTCTTTTTTTATAATAAGTCTTTTTTAATAATAATATACTTTTAATTAAAAACTTAAATTATAATTTAACAAAACAAAAAAAACTAAATAAAATATTAAAATGTCATTAAAAAATGTTTAATAAAAACAAAGTAATTTAACAATTGCATTATTTTATGATAAAACATTTCTAAAAATTATATACTTTAGATAAAAAAATAAAACAAAAACAATAAGTACTTGAATTTTTCTTTTTTTTCTTTAGTTTGAATTAATTTATTTTAACATCAACTTATTGGTGAAACTCAGTGAAGCAGTTTTTTTTTTTTACTACAAAACTCAAATGTACTTTACATTTCATGCAATATACATGTGTTTTACCTTGACAGTTTGTATTTTTACACCTAGTAACTTCACTATTATTATCAGACATTGGAAAATGACCAATCTTATCAGTTTTTGTTTCATGGAATGGCCTAGTTTCTTTAGAATTATACCTACTCCTCGTAGGTGAAGGAGATGGTGAATTATCAAGTGAAGAACATTCACGCGGACGACCTCTCGATCTTTTTGGTGTGTCGAATTTCCCTAAATTTATTAAATTATCTGCTAATCTTAGTCTAAATTCCAACAAATCCATTCTATCTTTAGTGGGAATATTCTGTAATAACTAATAAGCTGATTATATTTATCAACCCCTCCCCCATACTTTGATTATATAACTTTATTACTTCAGGTCTTTCCACACAAACATATTTTTTTCTTTTTTATTTCAACGCTGAACAGTATCTGGAGTACCAGATGCAATGAAATTTGAACACATGTTTACACATTTGTTGTCGAACCATTTTACCAGTGAAATAGTATTTTCTACATTAGTCATCTCATCAGTTGTACGTTGCCCTTTACTAGCCATTACATTGTCCTTTAAAAATGGAGATTTAGCAAATCTGTTTTCTCTAATTGTATATATTGCATAAATTTGTTTTTGATTTAACGCTTCCATAAGATTATAACCAGACAAGTAATTATCAAAAAACAGATAATGTTTATTGATTTGCAATTTTTGGGAGAGGGTTAAAACAACTGTACCTCCTAGTCCAAATTGTTTAAAAAAATGTTGGTCAAATTCTGTACCTTTACCTTGATATAAAACAAAATAGTACATAATACCACTAACACCACACATAACATAATTTTTTATTCCCCGTGGGCTGGGTTTCCCTTTCATATATTGTTTGATGTTTAAATGTCCTTTGAAAGGTATAATTTGTTCATCTATACTAAAATTTCTAAAAACATTTAATTCTTCACAACGTTTCTTCATACAATCATACATTGGTCTAACTTTTACAAATTTATCATTATTATTTTTACTAATTTTTAAATTATCAATTACATGAAAATTTGTTCTCAGAGCAAAAAATCTGTTTCTGTTCATGTTTTCAACAAATACATTCATTTTTAAGACCATATTTCAATACATTCTGATTCTAGGGAATTTTGTACAGCCCATTATTATATAAAGGCCTATAAATATTCTTATTTCTCTTACATCAGTATTTTTCCAAGGTTTTCCTTTTTGTAATGCATACACATTAGTATTAATGAGCCATCGATTCAAAATTTACATCACTAAAATACCTTGAAAAGTATGTAATTGGAGAATTTATTACATCAGAACCAATTATTTCAGGTTGTACATCATCAATTGATTGTAAATTTAAATTTAAAGTTGGGAAAGGACTCCTTTGCCATTTTATATCTTTTTTTTCTGTAAAACGTACACTATTACTCTCATTTTGTTGTATATTTGTTACATTATTAATATAAACACCTTTAAATGTAACTATATCATTAATTGAGTCCCGTCAAATTTAAAAAAAAAAACATTTCCTTCCCATTTTTATAGACGTAGGACTGTCTGTAACAAAAAATTCTACAGATGTAGTTAAAAATGGTTTTTTTTTTAATATTTTTTAATATAAATATATAATATACGAGTATAATAATGTAGGGGTATAATATAATATGAATAATATATGTATAATTAAATAAATATAGACAATGATATAATAAAATATAAAATTTCCGGCGTATAGTATAAAATGTTACTCTATTATCTGACGAGTCATAAAAATGATATGAACAATATGAACGTAATATAGAAATATCCATTTGGAGGAGCGGCTTTTGACGCGCGGCATGGCTATGAGGCATAATTTCCGATGTGTCTGAATTCTAAATAAATAATTCTCGGACTCAATTCGTATACTGATAGTTTCCTAACCCCGGATTCAATTAGTATGACCCGTTTGTGCCCGGGACTCAGTTAAAATACTTTTCCCGTTCAGGTTTAGGGACTCAATTACTATACAGCGATTTTTTGAATATTTGTAAACAAATAAAATACAATATTTTTACATTTTTAGGTGAACAGGAGGGGGGGTTGTCCACTTCCACTTTTATATATATCTGAAAGAATAGATACGGTACGAACATGAAAATTATGTGGCACCCCTAAATTTAAAACTCAAATTGCGCTTATGACTATCAGTCCTATCAAGACTGGAAAAGTTTCGTTTAAAACCGTCAAGAGACCTAAAGATCGATTGGACAGAGTACATTATTCGGTTGCAATTCGGCTATTCAACTAACTCATTTTCATTTTGATTTGTTCAGTCGCAACCAGTGTTGGGAAATATCTAGATAAATGTATCTAGATAAGTTAACTAGATAAAAATTATTTATATTTTATCTTATCTAGATAAATTTATACTCAGTTATCTTTATCTTCATCTAGATAAAAATCTTGTTATCTATGAGTACTAATCTAGATAGTTTATTTAAATAGAATAAAATTTAAATTTTAAAATTTAAAATTTAAAATGTTTTTATATTTTTATTTTTACATTTTTCTGTATATCATATACCTATTACACAAAAAATAACTGACAAGATGACAATCTTCTTATGAAGTTTATTTAAAAAAAGAACCGGATGGGCCTCGCTCTGCTGTACACTTGGGGGTGAAGTGCGACTCTTCATAGGATAGGTCATTAAAATGGATTTGTTAAATTTGAATTCAATGATAGGTATCATTGTATACGAAAAACGATTCTGAACGGAGATGATATGTTAGTCTAGAATATAATACAATAATATTTATACATATTGTAATAAGTATATTTTATTTTGAAACGAAAAATTTACAAAAATCGAAAATTTAAACTGTCTCTAAATAAGTCAATATATGTCAAAATACTTTGAAATCTTAAGCATGTATAAAAAACGTCAATATAAAGATTTGGTGAAAATTTCAAGTTGTTGCGGTTTTTCGTTTTTGAGTTAGAGCATTTTAAAAAAACCGATATCATTTGTCAGTCTAGAATATTATACATTATATTATATTTTACATGTAATTTTACGTCAATATTCGGTGTTCAAACGCTTATAAAAAAAAATTGTGCCTATGGATTTTAATAATTTTTGAATGACATTAAGAACTACTTCTGTGGAATCTTCTATTACATTTTTAAGTATTTTGTAGGAGCCAAACTTTTTTTATCACCGATTATAAAAAAAAAATGTAAAAAATTCGTAAATATTTAAATTTCAAACAATCATAAAACTTTTTCCTCTAAGTCTGGTAGAAATTTTTTTAAAGAATTTTGAAGAACATCTTATAGATAACCTAGTGTGAAAATTTTAAACCTTAAGTATGAACAGAAAAAATTTTATGAATTTTTATCTACAAAATAACTTGCAAATTTTCGCAATTTTTACATATTTCGTATAAATTGGAACTTTGAGCACTTATAAAAAAAAATTGTGACTTACGATTTTAGATTTTTTTTTATTAGTTAAGGAACAACTTATAACAAACCTTGTATTAAATTTTCAAGATTTTCTGGCCAGCCAAAAATATTTTATCGTTATTTTAAAAAAAAATACTTAAAAAAATTGAAAATTTCAATTGTCTATAAATAGCTCAATAAAAGTCAAAATACTTTGAAAATTTAACGGTGTATAGAGAACACTAATCTAAACATTTGGTGAAAATTTCAAGTATTTACATCGATTAGTTTTTGAGTTATAGGAAAATAAAAAATTTGATTATGTCCAAAACTGGTTTTGCGTAAAAACTCCAGTTTTTCCCTTATTTTTTTAGGGTTTTTCCCGTCGCATTTAAAAAATATTGAAAATTTTACTTTTGACTCCCTGAAGTACCGACTAGATTCACTTTCCTTTCAGAAAAGTTGCTACATAAGCAAATCGAAGCATTTTTACTGCCAAAAAAGGTGTCGTCAGACACAAAAATAAAAAAAATAAATAAAAAAAAAAATAAAAAAAAACACACATCATTGTAAAACCAATAGATTCCATCACTCCGTTCAAAATCTAATAAATTATTTTATATTTTATGTTTATTAATGTTTGAAATGAGTTTAAAAAATGATATTTATTTTAAAATGTTTTTAATTATGAATTTTTTACCTAATATCTGTAGGCTGTAGTATTTTGAATATTTTCAAAATCAAACATGAAATTATCTCATATTTATCTAGATAAAAATGAACTTATTTTTATCTTTATCTAGATGAAATTTAGTATAACTATCTTTATCTGTATCTAGATAAGAATTATTATAGTCATCTTTATCTTTATCTAGATAAATTATTAGTTATCTATTCCCAACACTGGTCGCAACCGACCCACCTGTAATGTTCACGGCCGGCAGCATTTCAGCCTATTTATTAGGGCTTATTTGTTCTAGAAAGTTGTATAAGTACTACATTTATGATTGATTTATGATCAATGCTAATATGCATAAGCTAGCGCATGAACGTTTAAAAATAGCAGCATTATTGCCGTTATTTGTTTATCTCTTCTAAAAGGGTTTATAATACTATCGCGTTCGGCACGAGAATACCTGAATTTTATATTTTATATAAATACCCGAAACAATTTTATTATAATTTAAATTATGAAATTTTATTTTTATTTATATTAATTGAGTAAAAACTCGTAATTTCAAAAGACAATGAATATATAAAAATATTATTATAATAATGAGTATAATAATTATTATGAACCTTACTATTTAAAATATTCATTGATTTATTTTTTTTTTTTGTACACTGGTTTTATTACCGAAAAACATTTCTCCACAAACTACATCCTCCATTAACTCTTATTTTTCTATTAGATAATTATTATTTTCTACAAATTTATTTGAAATTTGCACAGAAAATATTGTTTCTAATCTCGCATTTAATTTGTTATATTTTTAATTCGTGTCTTTTTATCCGATGTATTCATTGATAATGTACTGTATGCAATGTTAATTACCGTGTTATTATCGCATAAAAATGAGTGACCTATTATTCCGTGTTCTATTAAAGGAACTATTTGATCTATTGATCCTACGACGTACGTGAAAACCGGTATTAATTCAATGCTTTTGATTTTAATTGGTATATTAATATTTAATAATATTTATAGTCATTCCTATTGTTCGAATTAATTTATTACTTATTCCGCATATTAAATTTTTTTAAGGTCGATAAAGGAGGTCGATTATAACTGTTATAATTATTATTTGGTAACGTACGTGGTCCGGTTGGTTTGAACATATTGGACTAGTTGCGTTCTACATTGATAAGCCAAGTGTGGTCCATTGCATGTATAACACCGTATAGATTTATTACTAAAATTGCTGTTATAATTATTTTTATGGATTACTATAATTTTTATAAGTTTTGTGTTTGTTCGTATTAAATACATTTTTAATTTATTTTCCGAGTTAAATTCTAGTTCTTCCATCTGAGCTAAATTTTTAGTCTCTTCTAATTGATGTAGGGTCCTTCGATTCAACTGCCATTTTTATAGGTTTTATTAATTCTATTATATACAATCCTAATATTTGCTGTTTTGCGCCCGAACTATTGTAACTTCATTTTTTGTTATATTTAATGTGTAGATATTACATAATTTATAGTATGATAGTTCTATACTATCTGTATAAAGATTTCCACAATTAGACAATTTTGTTACTACTTGAAGTCTGGCATCGAAGTTAGTAACCACGCGCTAGTAATTTACGTACCTCAAATTAAGTTAAGGGGCCCGGTGCTGGCCATTTATTAAGGAGTAAAACATTGGCAACTCAATTCACATATCGTGTTGGTGACGATACATGGCTGTGTTTGTGTAGGTGTGTAAATCATTATTAGTGTGAGTGAACTCCCCTATTACCCCGCACCTTATAAGATAATTACGATTATGCGATGCGCTGAAAGTTATATATAGATAGTATAAAAGATAAAATCTTTTCTTGGATTTTATTGTATGTATTTTATCATTATATTAATCCGTTACACACTGCTGCGATAGCGATAGCGGTAATCATACACAAACGTGTTTTGGAAAAACAAAATTATAAAATTATAGTTTATATGCCTGAAAATAAAAATAGACTATTCGACTTCATTGAACACAATTTATACCGTAACCGCTGCAGTGATGAGGGCCTTTAGGATGAACCGCTGTAATATAGTAAAATTGATTATAGAATAGATCTATTCTATAATCAATGATAGTAGGTATACACTAAAATGTATATTTATCGTCGTTATCAAGTATTGGCGTTTGACGAAATTTTGTCTGCTTATTATTACTGTCTTCACTTTTGTATTGTGAGTTGTTAAAAAATAAGTATAACAATGGATAAAATATATTGTAAGAAATATAAAAAGAAATCTAAGACAGTGGCAGCTTATAGAAAAAAATTTGGAAATATAAAATGGAAACTCAAATTATAAATTTTTATGAGAATTTTTTGTTACAAGAAATAGTGGACCCTAAAATTCTCTGCTAATTCAGTTTATGCACTACAAAGTACCATTTTTATTTAGTCTTATATTTTACTTATGTATGTAATAATGTGATATGTATATTTATTTATATGTTCATATTTTATTTACATACCTTTGTATGGTATTTTTATTTATATATAATAACTAAAAACGAAAAATGGTTTCAAAATGTTTTTCAATAACTCCAAAAGCCTACATAATACGCGTAAACGGGCTCGAAAAACATACATAGTTTATCTTATTAGTTCGTGTATGTAAGTATCTAATATATTATAAAAGCCCAGATTGTATTTTTAAATTATTTATATTATCGGTACGCGGAAAACGAGATACCAAAAATCACCGCAACGGAACACTAATGATGGTGAGGTGATGAGTAGAGCAGGAGGTCTATAAACTGTGTAAACGCACGCGCATGCACATGTCAATGAACAACAAACTAATGAAGTATTCAATACGCCATTTGACAACCAAAAAATGACTTTACGGGAATAGGGATAACTCATTATCAATTAAATATTTAAAAAAAAAATTTTTGCCTATTGATTAAAGACAATATTCTACAGCCCGCATTGAACTCGGATTTTTTAATTTCAATTTTAAATAATGGGAAAAATTTGGTAAAAAAAAAGCATAAAATATACTTTTTTTAAAGACTTATTACAAATTTTGAGAATAAAATATTGAAAAACAGAGTTCAATGCGGGCTGTAGAATGTTCTCTTCTATTAATTAAAAAAAAAAAAAAAAATTGGTTGATCCTAAAGGACAGGATCATTATTCCCGTAAAGCGTATTTTAGTGGGCTAAACGACATCGGCACCGGGTGCCTTAACGTAAGATTTTTGTTAAAAAACAAATAAAAATCTAATTTCAAATCTTTAAGTATGTATAATAAGTTAACGTTAATATTACCTATTATTTGTGTGATAATTATTCATTAGATTGTTTTATAATGCGTGAGTAGAGTCGTGTTAATCAACTTTTCAGAATTAGTTTTTTTTATTGCACAAAAAAAAAATAAATACTCTTGTTGATGGTACTTTTCAACAGTGGAGAAATAATGAATGGATACCCGGAGACAACCAGTCTCCTTTTCATCATTCACAATTGTCCGTACATGTCAGTATCGGACTGAACACATCTGGGAACCCGGAAAGAGAATCGTTTCAAACGATAATTTTCTGTCCCGCATCGGGGATGAACATCCGGCCCGGACCCGTCCTGGATACGTTACCTGTTCACGTGTAAGCTCTTCTGATAGTCTGGTAATAACTATTTACCGAAGGAAGAACCAAAAATATTGTATATAAGGAGGTATTATAAAAATGCTTAACGGTTTTGCATAAAAAGACTATTTTGCATACAACAATGTTACCCATAATATATTCTAAATTATTATTGTAAATATGAAAAAAAATACACACGGATGAAGGTTAATTACACAACACGGATTTTTTATAAAAAAAAAGCAAAAACAATTTACTAAGCATAAAAAATATATTGCACTTAACAATATTACCCGTAATATTCTAAAATAATATTTTTAATATGAAAAAAACAAAAATACACACGGGCGAAGTTAGGTAATTCAGCTAGTGGATAATGAAACTAAAAAATTAAAAGAATTGGTTTGTATTATTAGTAATAATATAGACCAACCATTTAATGCATACTAATGTGTAATAATGATACAATTAATTGACAAATAGATGATCGTAATAATAATTATAGTGCAAGTATACATTACGGAATTTGTTGAATGGTCCATCTCACCAATGATAGTGGCGTAACATAGAACATATATGAGGCATGTGTCTCTATTTAAAAAATAATGGGTGCCTTGGGGTTTGTAAAGATTAATGTTTTTGAACTGTGAACGGGATTTCGAAATTGATTTTGGATAGGCAATGAAACAATTCGGAAGCTCATACGATGTGTTAAAAAAAAAAAAACCATCGCTGTTTAAATGAACAATTATTCTTCGAAAATAGTTGATTGATTTTTTTTTATTGCTGTTCTTGTTTTTGTTGTTCTTAGTTATTGTAATTAATTGTCGTTCTAAAATTATTGTAATTTTTAAATAAAAATGTACATGAATAATTTTCAAACACAATTATTCAAAATCATTTTACAGTCCTGTTTTCATTTTTCTTTTATTGTATCTATATTGTTGTATTGTTTCAATAACCCTGAACAACATAAAAACAATGAATATTTAAACTGGCTATTTTTCATAATAGTAAAACATCAATAATAATTATTATTTGTTAAAATCAACACCACCAAATGATTTTTCTGCATCTTAAAAAGTATATTCATATGCAACTGATCGAATAAACTTAAGTCAGTATTTCCAAATTTTTATAAATCGAGACATTTTTTTCAAAATATCGAAAAATTATATTAAAACTTTCGTTTAATTCAGTCGGAAAAACTTAAATATCAATAATAATAATAATAAAATTATAAATTACAATAGCCATATTTTGAGCAATTTTGAAATCAAAAAAGCTTATATTTTATCTTAAAATATTAGGAGTTACCTATACAGAGCCGGACTGGGATAATAATTTCTATTGGGAAAATAAAAAAAATTGGCCCACTTAGGTAAACCTATAAAAACAACCCTAAGAGAACATAAATTTGCATATAAAATAATTGTATATTATTTTGAGAATTTGAACACTAAATATTATTATCAAAAACTAAAAAATTAAAAATTGGTTACTAAAAGGAAAATGTTATTTATTATTTTTATTTCAAAATTAAAATACATATGTAATATGTTTAGATTCTAGAATACATATTAAGTAATTTTTAAGGTTGGAGCTCATTTGCGAAATTTGTCGATTATTATTTCATTATACAACGCCAGACAGAAAATATCAGATCCAGCTGACATAAGCATAAATGATTTTAAATGATCTTGACTCAATGAATTTCTTAATCTATTGAAAATAATTAACAAGCTATTTGTATTGATATCAGTGATAGAATGAATTTATAGTGCATTATACCACGAGGCCTTAACCGATAAACCAAAAAAAAAAAAAAAACGTAACTACGAGTACAAGCGGTTCACCGCGAAACTCCCGGTATCCTGCCTGGCCGAACGAATGTAAGTTCCCATACGAGATATGGCAGATAAAAGTTATCCCTGTGTATGCATACGTTAAGTTCCCACACAAAATAAATTACACCGGTACGTAAGTTTCCACACGAAAAAAAATTATACCGAACACAAACTTCCTTCCCACTTTATTCAGACTTAGGACTGACAACTGAAATGTAGTTGGTGTGTTTAAAACTTGTTTTGTTTCCATATAATCAGGGTTGGGCAATATACTCAAAAAGCAGTATCGAGATACTAGATATAATATATTTTGCTTTAGAGTATCGCGATACATGATACTAGATACTTGATTTTAAAGTATCGCAATACTAGATACTCGATACTTGGTTTTGGAGTATCACGATACTAGATACTCGTTACTAAATACTCGATACATTTTAATAAAATTAGTCACTGGTTTTTTGAAAAAAATATGTTTATTATTATCTTCACTTCGTTAAATATGACAAATAAAATAATAAAAATTGACACTTGTTCAGTATTAATAAAACAAATCAATTACGACATTACGCAATCTCGTTGTCGTTAACGATGCAATAATAACCACAATACAATTACAGAACAATTAAATAATAATAATTATATCAATAATAATTCAACATTAAAAATTATTTAAATAAATAATAAAAGTAATTTTAGTAATAACATAATGTCTTAAATCCTAATATATAATAAATAATAGTTTAAGTGAGTCTGAATTGAATTTAAATAGTATATTGTACATAACGTCATTCATTTTTTAATAATTATACGTCTATACATGTAAAATTACGGATATCTAATAAGGTACAGACGTAAAATCCAATTCAATATGTGTGTGTCATATATATATATATATATATATATATATATATCACATATATATATATATATATATATATATATCACATATATAACTATATTTTATGATTTATCGGTACTGAAAAATAATTTCCAAGGGCAAGATACTAAAAAATCAGTATCGAGATATTAGATACAAGATACAATTGTATCGAAGATACTGCCCAACCCTGCATATAATATATAATAAAAATTAATAATATAACGTTTATGAACGGTCCACATGATATTTTTATAGGTATAAAATAATAATAATAGCTACATATTGGTATATTTTTTGTTAAGCTTCAAATAAATTATTAATTGATGGATAATTTACCTTCGATTTTGTTTCTTAACAAACATTAAAATAATAACACAGTAAGACTAAATTGTGAAGTGTTTAATTAAATAAAATTTGATTTTTTTATTATTATTATTTATTTTATACCATATCTAATATATGGTCTAGATTAAATTAAAAGGAAGCTTGTGTTCGGTATAAGTTCTTTTCGTGTGGAAACTTACGTACGAGTGTCATTTCTTTCGTGTGGGAACTTACAAAAGGATGTATATTTTTTCGTGAGGGAACTTACATATGTAGCAACTTACCTGCTATGTTTCGTGTGAGAACTTACTAAACTTCGCCTGTCCAGTCCAGCCCTGTACCTATAGTAGTATCCAGCCTACTTTAATTTAATCCCACTGTAAGTTGTGTAAGTTATATAACAAATTACGTTTTGTTAGTAGATTTAATTTGAAAATAAATATTATCTCGTAGAAACATGACTGATTCATTCTAGCAGAAAAACGAGGAGTAATGGAAATCATCATAGATTAGGAAACACTAATGTAAATCAATATTTCTGATTCTTAATGGATTCAGGAAATCACATTCAAATATTGGCTTTCTGCATTTTTAATAGATTATTTTACAGAAAATCATTTGCCTTTTAATTATCATTCAAGGCTAATAGTATTCATAATAATAATTTAATTGAAATAAATACAACAGTCAACGCTTGTTTTGGCATTATAATTCAATAAGACCGGTTCAACTTGCGAACGCTGAAAACTGTTCTGACGAATTCAACAATCAGGTAATGGCATTTCATTTTTAATAACTAAAGTTCTAATTTTATACATTTTATTATTTTTTCATTACATTTTGTTGTTCGTCAAATTTTCTAATAAGATTTAAGTTCCAGTTAAATATCATACAAACAATGATCAAATAGGTTAATATAACAGGTGTCGTTTTAGATTCTAAACAAAGTGATGGAATCTATTGGTTTTACAATGATTTGTGTTTTTTTTCTTTATTTTTTTTTTTTATTTTAAATTCTGAACAGAGTAATGGAATCTATTGGTTTTACAATGATTTGTGTTTTTTTTCTTTATTTTTTTTTTTTCTTTTAAATTCTGAACGGAGTGATGGAATCTATTGGTTTTACAATGATGTGTTTTTTTTTTATTTTTTTTTTTTATTTTTGTGTCTGACGACACCTTTTTTGGCAGTAAAAATGCTTCGATTTGCTTATGTAGTAACTTTTCTGAAAGGAAAGTGAATCTAGTTGATACTTTGGTTAATCTAAAATCCCACTTTTCAATACTTTTTAAAAAAATCGAAAAGACGATAAAAAATTTTTTTATTTTGCTATAACACAAAAACTAATCGATGTAAATACTTGAAATTTTCACCAAATGTTTAGATTAGCGGTCTCTATACACCGTTAAATTTTTATTGAGCTATTTATAGAAAATTGAAATTTTCAATTTTTTTTAATTTTTTTTTTTTAAAATAACAATAAAATTTTTTTGGCCGGCCAGAAAATCTTGAAAATTAAATACAAGTTTTCTTATAAGTTGTTCCTTAACTGATAAAAAAAAATCTAAAATCATAAGTCACAATTTTTTTTTATAAGTACTCAAAGTTCCAATTTATACGAAATGTGTAAAAATCACGATAATTTGCAAGTTATTTTGTAGATAAAAATTCATAAAATTTTTTCTGTTCATACTTAAGGTTTAAAATTTTCACACTAGGTTATCTATAAGCTACTCTTCAAAATTCTTTAAAAAAATTTCTACCGGAATTAGAGGAAAAAATTGTATGACTGTTTGAAATTTAAATATTTACGAAATTGCATAAAATAGCGATTTATTCTCAAACGATTTAAAATATTTGTTATTATTCAAAAAGTAAAAGTCGCAGATTTTTGAAATTTTTACCAGCTGTTAAGATTGGTATTTCCTTTATGTCATATTTTTTTGAAAATATTATATTGATTTTTAAGCCCCCTATAGGCATTTAAAATATTCGATTTGTTTACATTATATTTTTATAATCGGTGATAAAAAAAATTTGGCTCCTACAAAATACTTGAAAATTTAATAGAAGATTCCACAGAAGTAGTTCTTAATGTCATTCAAAAATTATTAAAATCCATCGGCCAATTTTTTTTATAAGCGTTTGAACAGCCAATATTGACATAAAATTTCATGTAAAATATAATATAATGTATAATATTCTAGACTGACAAATGATATCGGTTTTTTTTAAAATGCTCTAACACAAAAACGAAAAACTGCAGCAACTTTTTCTATACATGGTTAAGTTTTCAAAGTATTTTGAAATATTTTGACTTATTTATAGACAATTTTTCTAAATTTTTCGTTTCAAAATAAAATATACTTATTACAATATTTATAAATAACAATGTATTATATTCTAGACTAACATATCATCTCCGTTCAGAATCGTTTTTCGTATACAATGATACCTATCATTGAATTCAAATTTAACAAATCCATTATAATGACCTATCCTATGAAGAGTCACACTTCACCCCCAAGTGTACAGCAGAGCGAGGCCCATCCGGTTCTTTTTTTTTTTAATTTTATTTATTTTTTTTTTTTATTTTTTTTCTTGTGTCTGACGACACCTTTTTTGGCAGTAAAAATGCTTCGATTTGCTTATGTAGCACCTTTTCTGAAAGGAAAGTGAATGTAGATGGTACTTTGGCTAGTCTAAAATCCAACTTTTCAATACTTTTTAAAAAAATCGAAAGAGACGATAAAAAGTTATGAAAAAACGGAAAATTTTACGCAAAATCACGTTTTTACTAATTACATTTTTTTTAAATGCTCTAACTCAAAAACCAAAAATCGCAACAACTTGAAATGTTCACCAAATCTTTATATTGACGTTTTCTATACATGGTTACGTTTTAAAAGTATTTTGATATATTTTGACTTATCTATAGACAATTTGAATTTTCGATTTTTGTAAATTTTTCGTTTCAAAATAAAATATACTTATTACAATATTTATAAATAACATTGTATTATATTCTAGACAAACATATCATCTCCGTTCAGAATCATTTTTCGTATAAAATGATACCTATCATTGAATTCAAATTTAACAAATTCATTATAATGACCTATCCTATGAAGAGTCACACTTCACCCAAGTGTACAGCAGAGCGAGGCCCATCTGGTCCTTTTTTTTTTTTGTACAGTGCTTAAATTAACTAATATAATTTTAGAATAAAACCCTAGTGGTGGTTCCAGAAGCCACGGTTACCTTCCCTCCTCCAACTCCTTCCCAAGACCAAATACATTTCATATATTTATAATTTTTTTATTTTAATTAATAAATATATATATATATATATATATATATATATATATATATATATATATATATATATATATATATAAAAAGAACCGGATTGGCCTCGCTCTGCTGTACAGTTGGGGGTGGAGTGCACCTCGTTTACAGGATAGGTCATAATTACAATGGATTTGTTAATTTTGAATGCAATGATAGATATCATTGTATACGAATAACGATTCTGAACGGAGTTAATATGTTTGTCTAGGATATAATACATTGTTATTTATAAATATTGTAAAAAGTATAATTTATTTTGAAACGATAAATATATTTTTCAATTAGGAAGGGTTGGCAGTTGCGTACAGCGACAATTTGAGTGAAACGATCTCCAAAATTTTTTAGTTACGATAAGTTTTACTTATTATAAACCTTGTATTAAATTTTCAGAGTTCAAAAAACCTATATCATTTGTACGTACGTGTCCCCGACCCCCCCCCCACCAAAGAAATTCTTGAAAATTTCTATTCAAATATTTTGTACGTAATTTGTATGAATTTGTTTGACAGTTCTTAGAATTTGTACGACACTAGTATTCGAGCAATACCGAAAATACAGAAGGGGGGCTGGAGACATATGTCTCCAGCCCCACCAAATGTAAATAAATAATTATTCATATGTTTGATACTGCAGGGTTTAAGAACTCAATTTGTATGAATTTGTATGACCATTTTCAGAATTTGTATGCAACCCCCTCCCACGTAATAATCGAAAACCCCATTTTCCCGTGTCCCTCGCCCCCCCCCCATTCGGAAATTTTTACTTTTTTCTTCGCGAAAATATTAAACGCTATTTGTATGAATTTGTATAACCATTTTCAGAATTTGTATGCAACCCCCTCCCACGTAATAATTGAAAAAACCATTACCCCATGTCTCTGGCCTCTGTGATTATAATACAATTAATCTAAAAGTTCAAAATTATTTAAAAATGTAGATTGAAAATTAATACTCCCTTAATGAAGGAATAGACTTTCATGATCATTTTTCATACTGTATTATCATTATTTTATTTATAAATTATTGTTTTTTTTTTTTAACATAATTTAGTGTACTCTGCATATAACACCTAATATAATAATTTCAATATGTGTACTTAAAATTTTCCAATGATATAGGTATTTATATAATACTTTTTATTACTATAGTATGAATCAATTTTTGATTGTTTTTTTACCAATTTCTACTCTGTCTTAAATCATAGGTTACTACAATTATTTTCTCCATATTAGTTATTTATCTTTCTTTCTTTCTATATACTAATAAATTAATCTATTTGTTTAACTCCAATGATTCCATTAAGTCATTTCTTATTCTGATTACTTTATAATTTGTTTGATAATACTGTCTTTTTATAAATAAATAATATAATATAACATATAATTTATGTTATATGTATTTTAAAAATAATACACTTTATAAAATTTCTTAGTCGTTTAATAATTAAAATCAATATAAAAATAAAATTATATACTGTAAATTAAAATTTCACATGATGCCATTGTATTTTCAGCTATCGATAAAGGTTTTTTTTTTAAATCGTCATAAAGTTCCCAATTACCCCCCACACCTTCTTGCATATGTTGTGTAGTGCCCTATGGAGCTTCTAAGAAAACTTTTGCCTGGTCTATAATTCAATACTATTTTTAGTTTATACAATGCTTCGTTATAAATTATGACTTTAGGGATATCACATAATTTTATAGTAATATGTGGTGCTGCTTCACTGCTTTGCTGCATGTTTTCACCTGTAAAAGAATCGTAAATATAATCGTATGCACTAATAGCTCAAAGAGAAAAAATATGAATATAGTATAATCAGCAGTCGACAGTTTTTATACGAATGACTTGTACCATCAAAATGAATTAAACCCGAAAATCCGATACGAAAAATACAATAAATCAGGATAAAAATAGATACAATTTTGTAAATCAAGAATCTAAAAATATTATTTATGACAAAAATAAATACATAACATTGTAAAATATATACATAATAGAATCTATTAATAATCTAATAAAACGATAATATTCCAATACAAATCTCAGACATATTATATTACTAATCTAGATAATATAGATTGTTGTATTTCTAGTAAGTAAGTTATGAATTTTAAATTGTGCTGATAAAAACGACTTATAAAAAATAAAAAACAAAAACTGATTATAAATATGGTTATACAAACTCATACAAATAGCGTTTAATATTTTCGTGAAGAAAAAAGTAAAAATTTCCGAATGGGGGACGGGGGACACGGGAAAATGGGGTTTTCGATTATTACGTGGGAGGGGGTTGCATACAAATTCTGAAAATGGTCATACAAATTCATACAAATTGAGTTCTTGAACCCTGCAGTATCAAACATATGAATAATTATTTATTTACATTTGGTGGGGCTGCATACATATGTCTCCAGCCCCCCTTCTGTATTTTCGATATTGCTCGAATACTAGTGTCGTACAAATTCTAAGAACTGTCCAACAAATTCATACAAATTACGTACAAAATATTTGAATAGAAATTTTCAAGAATTTCTTTGGTGGAGGGGTTGGGGACGTGCACGTATCATTTGTCAGTCTAGAATATTATACATTATATTATATTTTACATGTAATTTTATGTCAATATTGGCTGTTCAAACGCTTATAAAAAAAAATTGTGCCGATGGATTTTAATAATTTTTGAATGACATTAAGAACTACTTCTGTGGAATCTTCTATTAAATTTTCAAGTATTTTGTCGGAGCCAAATTTTTTTTATCACCGATTATAAAAATAAAATGTAAAAAAATCGAATATTTTAAATGCCTATAGGGGGCTTAAAAATCAATATAATATTTTCAAAAAAATATGACATAAAGGAAATACCAATCTTAACAGCTGGTAAAAATTTCAAAAATCTGCGACTTTTACTTTTTGAATAATAACAAATATTTAAAATCGTTTGAGAATAAATCGCTATTTTATGCAATTTCGTAAATATTTAAATTTCAAACAGTCATACAATTTTTTCCTCTAATTCCGGTAGAAATTTTTTTAAAGAATTTTGAAGAGTAGCTTATAGATAACCTAGTGTGGAAATTTTAAACCTTAAGTATGAACAGAAAAAATTTTATGAATTTTTATCTACAAAATAACTTGCAAATTTTCGCAATTTTTACATATTTCGTATAAATTAGAACTTTGAGCACTTATAAAAAAAAATTGTGACTTACGATTTTAGATTTTTTTTTTATCAGTTAAGGAACAACTTATAAGAAACCTTGTATTAAATTTTCAAGATTTTCTGGCCAGCCAAAAAAATTTTATCGTTATTTTAAAAATATACTTAAAAAAATTGAAAATTTCAATTGTCTATAAATATCTCAATAAAAGTCAAAATACTTTGAAAACGGTGTATAGAGAACGCTAATCTTAACATTTGGTGAAAATTTCAAGTATTTACATCGGTTAGTTTTTGAGTTATAGCAACAAAAAAAATTCGATTTTGCTGAAAACTGGTTTTTGCGTAAAATATACCGTTTTTGCCTTAATTTTTAAGGGTTTTTCCCGACGCATTTAAAAATTTTTTACTTTTGACCCCCTAAAGTACCAACTAGAGTCACTTTCCTTTCAGAAAAGTTGCACATAAGGCAATTGAAGCATTTTTACTGCCCCAAATCGTGTCGACAGACACAAAAAAAAAAAAACACACATCATTGTAAAATCAATACATTCTTCACTCCGTTCAGAATCTAAAACACATATCATTGTAAAACCAATAGATTCCATCACTCCGCTCAGCTAAAATGTTCGAATTAAATAATTAATTACGGCTCCTCTTTTTTTAGTAATTGTTGATCACACATTACTACATAATAATTTATTAATTAATCATCGCTTACTACACTAAACTTAACCATATTCAAAAATGTAGATTATTCGCGTGAAATAAAATACGTTTAAATTCGATGTTAAATCAATGTGTGTATCTGCATAAGCCATTTAATAAATTATTAAAATTAACATGCAACATAAAATTACAATTACATTTTTTTAAGTGTCCCCTTGGACTTTGGGGACTATAATATTAGGGGACTTATAATCGTACCATAAATAAGAAAGGGTACTCCATCTTCCTCTGACTCCCCTCCACTTTAACCACTGACCGAACTGAAACGTACTGTCTATTAAGCAATATACATATTTTATGTGAAGAATAATAATTATGGAACAATTGTTACACACTCATTGCCAGTATCAGAATCTAAATACATTATTACTAAAAGTAATGTTGAATGATCAATTTTCAACAATATATATAAGAAAGAAATTTGGTTTCGATCGAATCAATGATCAATCGATAATATTCGATAAATTCCGAATGAGTAAAACATTGATACGTATATTTCAGAGATATCATAAATTATAAATGTATTCATTATTTTGTTTGGACCAATATTTGGAAATAATCATTTTAATGTTTCACATAAATGTTGACAAAAAAATTAAGTGACAATTTTTTTGACAATAGACATAACCATTAAAATGACTGAAATAATAGACGAAGTAGTAATATCGGGAATAGGAGCACTGTTCCCGGAATCTGATAACTTGGATGAGTTTAAAGAATTACTGTTTACAAAAATGAACGGAGTAAAAGAAAACACATTCAAATCGAGTTCAAGTAATGAAAAATACACTAGATCGTAATTTTTTATAATCCTTATGTAAATCTAAATATGTATATTACTATAGTTGATGGGTTAAGATTAAATGGTAATGGTAAATTGAAAAATACTCATCAATTTGATGGAATGTTCTTCAAAACTCATCCAAAACTCATCCAAAGTATGGATCCACTGACGAAGCTTTTCTTAGAGCGATCTGTTGAAGCGATAATCGATGCAGGTTTAAGTCCATCGGACATGTATGGAACGAACACAGGTGTAATCGCGTGCTCAGGTCATAGCGAAACGGAAATTTTTGCATTAAAATGTACCCAAAATTTTGCATTGTTAGGATGCAGTAAAACAATGCAACCAAATCGCGTCTCCTATATTCTTGATATAACTGGTAAATAGAGTATGAAATATTCATTATGTAAAATTATATATAGAATTTTTAATCAAACATGCATGATATTCATAGGTCCAAGTGTTTGTATTGAAGGTGGAATGGTAGCTAGCACAAATGCATTGGAAAAGGCAAAGAAAATGATTCAAGATGGTACGGCATCCGCTGTTCTTGTTGGAGGTGTAAATTTAATCCTTAGATCAGAGTCACATTATCAATATCAAGGATTGAATAAATTAAACGATGATAATCAAACCAAATCTTTTGACAATGATGGTAATTTATAAATAAATACCTATATAATTATTATAAAATTTAAATAATATAAAATATAAAATGTAGTTAACTAAATAATATTTAATTATTTATTTTTAAGTATAAAATATTATTTTTCTATTAATAATTTATATGTCTATACATTTATTAAAAATAAGTTCAAACATTATTTTAAATGTAAGTTGTTTGATATATATTATTTATTCTGATTTGATAATTATATTTCCTATTCATGTTCAGCAAACGTTTTAATGTTTCTCCAAACATAACTGTATATACAAATATCATTATTTTAAAACACTGAATGCTACTTTTGGCTTATAGCTGATGGATATAATAGATCAAATGGTTGCGTAGTTATGTTACTCCAAAGAGCGTCTGAAGCTAAGCGTAATTACGGCACATTATTGGGTGTAAAATCCAAAACGTTTGGCGACATCGACAACTGTTTAACCACATATTCAAGTCAACATTTGAAAAAAATACTAGTGGATTGTTATAAAGAAGCTGATATAGATCCAGCAACGGTGGACTTCGTCGAAGCTTATGGATCGGGAATAAAGGTAAAATAAGAATAACAAATAAACTAACAGAGAATATAAATGCAATAAATTATTACAAAAGTGTGAAGATACCATGGAATTGGAAGTATTGGAAGAAGTTTTTTGTACGGAACAAAGAAAAACCCCATTGAAAGTAGGATCCGTGAAGAGTAATGTTGGACACTGCGAAGTAGCTAGTATGTTTGTGTCATTAGCCAAAGCTATTATTGCGTTTGAAAGCGGTTATATACCACCAAATATTAATTACACTACACCAAATCAAAATGTAGCGGCCTTAAAAAATGGAAAAATAGAAGTATGAATATATGATAATACAAACATATTTAATTGTACAATTCCACTTATTTCTATAAATTTGTCATACTTACAAAGGTTTTACAATTTAGGTAGTTACTGAAAAAACTCCTCTCAATGGAGATATAATAGGAATCAGTACTTTTTGTAATGTAAATGCATTCGGTCATGTTGTCCTCAAACGACATAATAAAGTTAAAAACATTAAAAGTGAAAGTAACATACCACGATTGTTATTTGCATCAGGACGAACTGAAGAAAATGTCAATTCTACTTTAAAAAAGGTAAAACTAAATTCAAATTGATTATGATAATGAGTAAATTTTTCGAATAGAGTAATGTATTTTAATAAAAAACTCACAAATTGATAATATTAGATAAAGTGCGATGGAAAAGATGAAGAATTTGTAGCACTGACTAATGGCGTGTTTACTAAAAATATAAATGGTCATTTCTACAGGAGTTACTCCGTTTTTCCTTCTTTAGACGAAGAGCAAATCGATGAAGTTTTGGTATATTTCATTATTATCGATACTTAAAAATAAAATATTGACTCCAAACAAAATTTAAATAATAACATGAATTTTCTAGAACGTAAGTCTACAAAAACGTCCTATTTGGTTTATTTTCTCCGGAATGGGATCACAATGGCAAGGAATGGGTGCAGAACTAATGAAACTTCCTATTTTCGCAAAAGCAGTAAACAAATGTGACTCTGTACTCAAACCTCGAGGTATTGATATAAAGCATATTTTAACCACTCAAGATTCAACAATTTTCGACGACATTCTCAATTCATTTGTGGGCATCGCAGCTGTTCAAGTTTGTATAAACCATTATATAAACCACTTACGATAGATTTTGAAAACTAATACGTGAATAAAATACTTGATTTTTTTCAGATTGGACTCTTTGATATATTAAAAGCATTGGACGTGGTGCCCGACGGAATCGTAGGGCACTCTATGGGGGAGTCGGGTTGTGCTTACGCCGATGGATGTTTCACTGCTGAAGAAATGATATTGACCGCTTACGCACGAGGTAAAACATCTCACGAAATGGAGCGTATTCCTGGCATGATGGCTGCTATTGGTAATGTTAACACGACATTGAAATAATTGGTTTTCTCACTTTGAAATTATCCTTTTAGGACTCGGATACGATCAGATCAAGGACAAACTTCCACACGACGTCGACGTGGCATGTCGTAATAGTGTTTCGAGTTGTACTATATCTGGTCCGGTAGACAGCATCAACGAATTCGTATCGAAATTGAAATCAGAAGGGATTTTTGCAAAAGCCGTCAATGTTGCTGGAATAGCTTATCACAGTAGATATATTCAATCTGGTGCACCGATTTTGTTGAAATATTTGAAAGATGTGTGTTGTATAAAATTTCACGTTTAGAAAATTTTTATAACGTTAAAATTATTGGTTATTCTCTAAAGGTGATAAAAGAACCTAAGTTGAGGTCATCGAAATGGATCAGTAGTTCAATACCGGAATCAAACTGGGAATCGGATCTTGCAAAATATTCTTCTGCAGAATATCACACAAACAACTTTTCAAGTAATGTATTTTTTGAAGACGCAATAAAACACATACCAAAAGATGCTTTCACAATTGAAATCGCTCCACACGGCCTCCTCTTATCAATAATAAATGGTGCACTGCCAACTTCAGTGACTAATTTATCATTAACCAAAAGAATGGCTGACAATCCTATCAGATTTTTACTCTCAGCAATTGGAAAGTGAGCATATAATTAAACTTTACTGAATTTATGATTTTTTTTGTCTGCTATTTATGAATTGAAACTGAATTCTTTGAAGTATATCATAAAAATATTCATCAGGAAATTAGCAATAGAAAAATAATTTAATATTAAATAGTTTATATTATAACAATTTTCCCAAGTACGTTATATTATTTAGAACTTAATACATTGATTTTATTAACAATAATAAATCGTATCATCAGTATTTCATAATTATAGATTGAAAATGTAAATTGTATTCTAATAATATCTATTGTACAATTTCAAACATAATTTTAATTATTTTATATCTGCATGTTTTTTATTTTATAGAATGTATAATAACGGTATTAATCCAAAAATTCAAGAACTTTATCCAACAATAACTTTTCCAGTGGCCCGAGGTACACCTATAATTCATTCTCTACCATTTTGGAATCATAGGGATCAATGGAAGTCTCTTGAATCACATTATTTAGTGGTAAATTATATGAATCGTTTTTTTCGTACGGTTTTATTCATTGCAAGAAACCATATTTTTAATTTATCACTTTAATTAAATTTAAATACACAAGGTTTTAAAAATATGTATTTTCATATAATTAAGAATATAAATATTAAATTATTTTATATAATAAATATGTAAATATACGATAATTATCAAATATCAGATGAATGAATACAATTATACGTTGAACTAATTATTCAAAATACATTTAGGCCGAAGGAGAATTATTGGAAAAACATTTATATTTGGTACTAAATGATAACATTCATTTATTAGAATACCAATTCCATGACCACCATATAATACCACTATCGTATATTTTGGTAATTATGTTAATACAGATTATTTTATTGACAATTTATCAAAATGTTCGTTCTTACATTTAAATGGGTTTTTCTGATACAGGTTACAGTGTGGAAACTATTTGTTGATAAGAAATTTTTAGAAGAATCCATTCAGTTCCGTAATTTGCGGTACAAAAATGATGTTGAAATAGATAAATTCAGTAAACAATCATATTTATCAATAATTAGAAAAACTAACTCTGATAGTAAAAATATTTTTTAATTTTTTAGATATGTCCAAAGGTTATATCATGATTCAAATGGGATCCGGTAACTTCGAGTGTATAATTAACAATGAAGTAATTTTAACTGGACAAGTTGTAAATTCGATTGACAATGATCAATTAAATTCAATGACTCCGATGAAGTTGAATAGTGACTCTGATGACTTTCAAGGATTTTTACCGAGTGAAGAGATGTACGATACTCTGAAAAGAAATGGATTCAACCTTAAAGATAGTTACAAAAATATAGCGAGTTGTGAAAATTATACAAATAATATCCAGGGCTACGTGAATTGGGAAAACGATTGGATTTATTTTTTGGATGGCTTAATGAAGTTTCCAATAATAGAAAATATTGGTAACTGCACCCCTGGAGCTCCAGTTTCAATAAGACAAATAAGTATTGTTCCAACGATGGTCGAACATACCACTGAAAAGCGTACGTTAAAAATAAAAATTTTAGATTCTGTATAAAACTATTATTATATTAAATATAAACGACTTTTAGTTAACGCAAATTATAAAGGTATTTTTTTTTTTTTTTTAGGAAAACTAGTCGATTATAACAAATTAACGAAAGAAATAACTGGAAACGGAATAAAAATATTAGGTCTTACATACGCTCCTATATCATTACCCAAGCAAAATTCTGCTGTAATTAAATTAGAAGAAAAAGGATTTATTCATTCTGAAGACTCTAATTGTGAAGTAAATTTATTTTTCCAAAATAATACTATTTTGTATTATAATAGCTATAAGTTTTAAGGTTAGATTATCCTATGCTATGGATACAAAGAAGATTTTTGTAGCCGAAAATATGTTTAGAAAAGGTTTTGTGATTTTAAATCATAAGATTCGGTGCCATTGTAACAATTTAAAATGATCCTAATGATTATTTGATGTTAGAACCAAATAGTGACTGTAAAATTTTTATTTAATTACAGAATATCGATAACTTTATCAGCGACGCTATGGACATAATAACAGAGGGTGACAAATTGGGTTTAAATACGACAAAAGGAAAGCTTATTGTTTGTACTCCGTACCATTATAATGATACTACCTCTAAAGACTGCATAAACGCGATCAAACAAACTGTCGAAAACCAATCAATTGATGTAAAACTATTATTAAATTTTAAATTACATACCGATAAAATTATTGAATATATTTATTTTGATATTAGTGTAAAACATTGAGCTGGGATAATGTGAATACTCCATCAGAAGATGATGAGTCCGGAACATTTATCACAGTCACTAATATTAATTACTTGCAAGATACTACTAAATCGTTAGCCAATAAAAAGTGTAGCTATATTATCGTGTGTTCAACACATAAATTTCAAGACCTTAAGGAATGGAAAGCCATCATACAACAGAAATACCATGACGGCAGTTATTTAGTTTTATTGAAAAAAGTAAAGAATTACTGATGCTTCTATTAATGCAGATGTCTTACAATTTTACATTGTTCTGTTTTTAGAAGACACTTTTAGATGAAAATTCCGTTTTCATAAAACGTACTAATGAAAAAAATGACTATGTGATTTGGAAAGCATTAACACATACTAAGGGAATGGTTTACATTATATCAAATGTTGAACCCTTAGAAGGTGTTAAATCTATGATTATGAAATTCAAGTCGCAGAGACTCAAGTAAATAAGATAAAATAGATAATATACAATTAAGTATTCATGAAAATTTTATTTTTAGATTTTTGTTTATTTTGGACCCGAAGGCCCCAGATTTCGAATCAAATAAATCTTTTTACACCGATCGTTTATCAATCGGTTTAATAGTCAATATTTTTAAATCCGGTGGTTGGGTTACACACAAAACAATTACTGTACAATATTTAAAACCGAACAAAACAGATGTTGAAAGTATTCTATTGAATAACCTTAATGTTTCGAAGTAAGTAGTATTTATACATTTGTATAATTTTAAAAATGATTTCTTAAATATTAATTTATATTACTATTTCAGACCACATAATCTGGATATTAAACATATTGGATTAAATTTCAACGATTTGGTAGTTGATGCTAATACAGAAGTAATCGAAAACCGAAACTACAATTTATAAGTTTTTATTAATTTGCATATTTTGTATATTTAGAATAATTTAGGACCGTTGGAATATACGGGTGTTATTCAAAATGAAAAATATGTAATGGGACTCATTAAGTATAATCACATTTTTTCTCAGTTACATTACGATATGGCATTTTCATGGCCTGTCCCATCAACGTGGACATTAGAAGATGCAACTTCTGTCCCATTGTCTTACGCCTTGGTGCATATTTTCCCATTATAAATATAAAAGTGGAACTAATTCATCTTTGTTTTTTTAGAGTTATTATGTTCTTAACGTATTGTGTATCTTCAAAGATTACCGATCGATTTTAGTGACCTCCGGATTACATCCAATTGGTCAAGCAGTGATTTCGATATCCTTGGCTGAAAAATTTGAAACATATGCTATCGTAGACTCCAATCATCAAGCAGATCAACTATCTCATATATTTCCGGAGGTAATAAATAAAAATAGCAATCAAAATTGAATCTAGGTCGAGTGTTAGAAAATCATATGTCATAATGTCGAGTGTCATAAAATCAGTTGTTATAAAATTGTATGTTATAAAAGAAATTTCTCATAAACGTCATTTGTTATAATTTTTTTTATATATAAATAATCATTTATGATGACGATTTATTTAATTTAAAAAATGACATACCTAATATCATATAAAAATAATTAATAATTCAAAATTTAAAATTTAAAATAATACGATATAAATAAAATATAATAATTAAATTTAAGTAAATCTAAAATTTTAAATTGGAGGCGATAGCTCTTAAAAATTCACTAATGTCATATTCAGCTTTTCTTTTGTTACCTTGTTTGACTTTTTTAATTTGTAAATATTGTGGGTCTGGCCCATGAGAATGGTCATTTATTGAAAAGGCTTACCTTTTGGATCAATAATATGAATATTATTTTTGAAAATCGTCTGTATACAAGCTCCACATCGACAAATCCAATAGAACACAAGATTATCATCAGTTTTTCTTTGATATTGTCTATTGTAAATGTATAAATAGCCATTTATGTCCAACGTATCACGCTTTTCATGAATGGATGGAGTGACGGTCAAAATTAATTCCATTTTCGTAAAAAAAAACTAAATAGTTTAGGAACCCGTGTTGTGTCTAGTTTAATATTTTAATTTCGTAAATTTTTTTTTTTTTTTTTTTTTTTATTATTTATAAAATAAGACATTCCTAGCCGTTGCAGGCTATCTATATCTATGGATAAAAGACAATTTTTAGTTTGTAGCTATTTTAAGAGGATAATAATAAATATATAAAAATGGACAGATGTATGCAATTAGCTAAATAAAACTAAATAAAATAAATATTCTAATATTACAATATGAACACGGACATACGGTGGTATGGTAACAGATACTTAAGATACTATATAAATGCAAAACTATTATAATATGTACAATTAGACTGGAGGTTGATTTTGAATAATGAGGTCATGAGGGCGACCACGTTTTAGACGTCGTTGGAGTGGTGTATGAATATGGAGATTGTAGTGAAGTGAGCCTGTTGAGTTGAGTAATGAAGTATGGAATTTTTTTGATAGTATGCGTATAAGGTCTTCGATTTTAACAATTTGGAGGTCTTTGTGAATATTTTCATTCCGAATGAACCACGGAGCATTTGTAATAATTCTTAGCACTTTGTTTTGAAATATTTGAATTTTTTTTAGGTGTGTAGCCGAACAATTCCTCCATACTGGACAAGCATAAGTTATTAATGGTAGTAGAAGTTGCTTGTATATTAAGATTGAACATTTTTTTTGAATGACTGATTTTTTATTTATTATTGGAAATAGCATCGATAGACGTTGATATGCTAGTTTTAGTTTTGTTGATAAGTGAGGCCCCCAGGTCAGCCTCTTATCAAGAGTGACTCCGAGGTATTTTACAGTTGGTTCCCAAAGTATAGGCACGTTGTCGAATTTTAATGGTGGTGGTGCGGAGTAGCGACGAAGGCTGAAAATGATTGCTGTACTTTTTGATGCGTTTATTTGAATCTTCCAGTTTTTACACCAAACTGATAATACATTTAAGTGGCTTTGTAGGTTATGAGTTACCGCTTCTATGTTCCTGGATTAGCTGTAAATTGTCGTATCATCTGCGAAAAGGGCAATATTGGTGCGTGGTGACTGTGGGATATCAGATATATAAATGTTAAATAAGATTGGGGCCAGCTTGGATCCTTGGGGTACACCGGCGGTGATAGGCTGGAGGTCAGAGAAAGAGTCATTTATTTTTACTGAAAATTGTCTGTCCGAAAGAAAGGATTTAATAATATAGAATAAGTATTTTGGTGTTTTTATACTTTTTAATTTGTACATAAGACCTGTGTGCCATACTTTGTCGAAAGTCTTTGATATATCAATAAAGACGGCACCCGTGTGACAGTGCTTTTCAAAGGAGGTGCTGATATGCTCTGTTATACGAAACAGTTGTTGAACTGTTGAATGGTTCGGTCTAAATCCAAATTGGAATTTAGGAATAGTGTCTGCGCTATTTATAAAATCTTGTAACCTGGTGTGAATAACTTTTTCAAATATTTTGGATAAGGAGGTTAAAAGACTTATTGGTCTATAGGAATCCGGGTTCGATTTATCCTTACCAGGTTTTTTGATAAGTATGACCTTTGCTATTTTCCACTTCGGTGGGAAGTGTTCAAGTCTTAACAGAGAATTAAATAATGCAGTCATAAGGACGAGACCTATAGCGGGTAACTTCTTGAACATGATGTTCGTGATGCGATCGTTTCCTGGTGCTTTTTTGTTTGGTAATTTTTTTATAATTAGCTTAATTTCATTAGGTGTTACGTGTACCATGGGTTTCTGGACAGAGTAATCGGGTAGATCTAAAAAATTTAGGACTCGACGGTCGTTGTTAGTATTAGAGATTTGGTTAACAGAAAACGTGTTTAATAACATTTCTGAGAAGACGTTGCATTTTTGGGCATCAGAAGTCACTAGTTGATTGTCTTTACAAAGAGGGGGAATAGTGTTTATTTCTTGATTTAACAGTCTTTTGGATGCTTTCCATAAATTTGTGTCACCCGGATGCATATTTGATAAATAGTTATTATAAGACGATACACGGTGGTTTTGTAGCGCTATTTTAACTTTTTTAGTGAGTTGATTTAAGAGTTTTTTAGTTGTCGGGTTTCTTTGGATTTGCCAGTTCCGTCTAGCAATATGTTTTTGACGTATTAAAGATAGTATAAAGTGTGGTATAAAACCGATATTTTGAGAATTATTATGTGTCTTGGGTTTGAAGCAGGCTTGTGCAGCTTCTGTAATGACTGTAATTAGATGTTCTGATGTTTGTTCCGCCGCTTGTATAGAAGGTATACTATTTGGTATTTTTAAATTTGTTTTTATTTGATTAGAATATATATCCCAGTTTGGTTTGCCTTTAATTAGTGAATTATTATACTGATAAGATTGAGAAGTAGAATTTAATGTAATTTTTACAGGTGCGTGGTCTGAGTCAAGCTCAGCGAGAGTTTCTTGCATGCATACAAACGGAATTGATTTTAATAATAAAATATCTAAAATATCTGGTAGTCTGTTAATGTCCGTAGGGAAGTAGGTAGGTTCGTTTGGTGCAGCTATTGAGTAGGGAGTGTTGGCGATAAAATTTTGAAGTTTGACACCGTTCGGATTATTGACGCGACAGCCCCAATTAGTGTGCTTGGAGTTAAGGTCACCAGCAACTATAATAGAATTGTGTAGGCTCATTACTTTATCGTAGTCAGCAATAAGCATTCTACGACTGGGTGGTTGATAGGCGCTAACGACCATAATTGTTTTATTATTTATGTTTATTAAGACTGCCACGGCTTCCAAACACTCGAGACCGGTTATAGGCATTTGTTGCTGTATAATTTTATTTCGAACTAGTAAGGCTACGCCGCCCATAGCACGAACTTGTGTGACTCGATCCGCGCGGTATATTATGTAACCGGGGAATTTAATTTTGTCGGTTATTGATAGGTGTGTTTCGCTTATGCACGCGATATCTATATTGTGATGGTTAAGAAATGCAGATAAAGTATTTCTATTATTTTTTAAACCGTTGGCGTTCCAATTTAACACAACTGTATTATGGTTGAACATTTAAGTTAGAATTGATACTATTTATGATGATTGGCAGACTTTCAATGATTTTCTGCATTAGTTGACTTACAAAGGAGTTTATTAGAGGTAAAAGTGTTTTGAGAAAGTCGTTATCCGTAGTGATGTTTGATTTAGCAGCTGATGCGTAAGTTTTACGTTTTGTATTTACGTAATCATTTGATAACGGTTCATTATGATACTCATTATTTACGATGGGTTGGGTTGATTGGTACGTAATATTTTTATTATTGACGGGCTGTTTAGAGTTGAATTTGTTTTTGCTTTTAGAAATTTCTTTATAATAAGTACACCCTCTGTAGCTAGCTGGATGGCTTTTTTCACAATTTACACATTTCGGAGGAGTGTCTTTCTCCTTAACACATTGGGTAAAATAATGGTTACCGGCGCATTTAACATATCTTGGGGGGAGATGACAGAATTTTTTAGTGTGCGAAAAGCGTTGACAGTTAGTGCACTGTGGAATACCTTTTGTGGGTTTCCTAGGTTCAACTAGGACGACGCAGTGTAAAAGTCTATTTAAGGAATATATTTCTTTGGACGATATGGATAGTAGGACTGCAACAATAGGTATAGGACATTTAGATCGATATTGCAACCGTGTGACAGAGGTTACGCTGAATTTTAAATCTGTCGGCGCTTTGAATACAGACTCCTCAGATATTGAGACTGGGAGGTTCCTAATTATTATTGAAAGTGGTTTTTCCGAAGGCAACTGGTAGGTGTGATATTCGATTTCAGATTCGTCAAAACTTTTCGTAACGTGTCTATAGTCGTCGATTGAGGACAAATTTATTTTTAAGGCATATTTGGTTTGAGTGATCGAAAGTTCGTCAGTGATCATTTTTGTTAGTGAATTATGAAAATTTTCGAAATCTTTTATATTGTGTACATAAATAGGTGGTATTTTTTGACTAACCTCAGTAGATTGACGAGCTTCATCACCGTCACTTTGAGTTACTAAGCTCATATTATCATCGTTATCGTCTTCGTTTAAGTTTGATAGAGGTGAGTAACGATTTTTGTTTACACTGGGAGGTGATAGAGCAGTATTACTTGAACGCTTGATGGGTTTGGTAGATTTTTGGGTCCCGGAGGACCCAGTTCCACTACTAGGGAACATGCGGATTGCTTATTATTTTCGCGTAATATGTGGCACAGGCAGAGGCAGAGACGCGGTTAACGACCATTCGCGACGGCTACTGATAACCAACTGTCGTAAATTTTTAGTTTAGACTGTTCAAATGCTATACTGTAATAACTTCAATATAAATGGTAAGTAATTTGAGAACGTATTTCGTATTTTATCGTATTACGATAAAATGTTATTAAAACGATAAGAAATAATACCTTTAGTTAAAAGATTAATTTGACCCGATAAATATAACACAAATAATTTCGATGGAATTTTTATTTATTCAATTTTAGAATTGTTTATAACAGATGACGTTTATGAAGTAATTTTATAACATATGTTTTTTATGATACCTGAGTTTATGACACTCAACATTATGACACTTGACTTTCGAACACTTGACACGGTACCATCAAAAATAAATGTAATAAAATGTACGTAAACTGAAAATCAATTATTGTAGTTGCCGCGATCGAGAATAATAATAAAATCGAATGACAAGTTCAATATCAAGCTAAAAATTATGAAACCACAAGGCTTCGATTTGATATTTAACTTTTTAAGCGGTGATTCGTTACAATCAATATTCGAATTGACCCGCGGGTCTGGAAAGTTCTTCCACTTTTCTAAACCTGATATAAAAAATCAATCGGTCTTGAGTACGTAGATACTGATTAAAAATATATATTATATAAAATAAAATTTTAATTTTACTTTCTTTTTATAACATCGCTATAAAGGGACACGAAAGTTTTTGTGTAACATTGCGTTTTATGCGATCAGTTCAAATAGTTTATTAAACGAGTGTGAGGATAACAAACGAATCGTACAACAAGCGTTCATGAACGGTTTAAAAAAAGGCGTTGTAAAACCCCTTCACAGCCATATAATTACATCATTCAGTAGTGACAATCTATTTGACACGATAAGGTAATTATATCAAACATCCCTGATCCGTGATATTTGAAAGTACTAATTTTTCGTGTTTTATTTAGGTCTTTCTCGACCTCGGCGGTACCAAAAAAAATTGTAATGACTTTAAATAACGATTCCATAAAGGCTAAATCATCTGGAAACTTTGAGCGTAACAAATCTTATTTGTGTAAACCTGACCACGTCTACGTAATAATTGGTATATATTTTCCCTCGTAATTGACATATTATGCTCTATATGCATATATTCGGTACATGAATTTAATTCGCAGGTCACAAGTCGGATTGGTTGGATATCACGGAATGGTTGGTCAATCGAGGAGCTAAAAAAGTCGTAATTAGTGTCAGTAGATATTTAATGTCAACGACCACTTGTAGGAGGTATGTACTATTTACAAAAACTATAACTTACATTTGTCAGCCGTTGGAGAGTAATTTTTGTCTGGTTTTCTTTAGAGTCGACAAGCTTATATCTCGAAATATATCTGTACACATTGAGTCTGATTTTCACCTGAAAACAAAAGAAGAGTCACGAGATTGGTTAAACCACTTGGCACCATCCAACCGGTTAGGATCAATATTCATCATCAATGAGGTAGTGCTATTTTAAATCTGTAAAATTGGAATCGAAATCGATTAATAGTAATTATTTTCGTTTAGACCGATGTTAAAAAAATTGATAATTTGCGTTATGCATTTGAACACTATTCAGAAAAAAAAACAACCTCTTCTTTCATATGCATATCGAGTAATGGAGAGCATATTTGCGCCAAACTTAAATCAATGGGTCTTAACGCATTAAACATAAGCTGGAACGGATTGACCACACAACCAAAAGATACAAGATGTATATTGCCTGTATTAGATACGGTCCTACACAAATCATACAATACGGAGTCTTTCTCTTTTGTATTCTCGGATCCAGAAATTAACAAATTTAATTGTAATTTTGTTTTATTTAGACATATTCGTATTACAATTATATTTTTATTCACAGTTCATAAAGTAATCGAAATAACTATTTTTATAATATAGTCCGATAAATGCAGATGATTACTAAAATATCACAAAATTGGCTGTGTTTAAGTATTAACCCAATACTTAAATATTATTATTCCTTGCCTATGTATTATTTTATAATATTGAGTTTCATATTAGAATATGTGATTATTAAAGCAATTTTAAATGAACTGTTATGAAATTATATTTCTAATTCCATTATACATAAATTAATAAAGAAATAAATGATATATAAATACAGATAAAAAATTGTTTGTACCAAATTTATATATTTTAGGTGGACCCCAAGTTCATGACTTAATTCCAAATTGGTTCCCTGTATCAGTTGATGAATTACAGTTATTTAATGATAAAATAACAAAAGAAGTGGGATTCGTTGAGGTCCGTACAAAAAGTCCGAGATTATCAGAACTGAGATCTGTTTTACCGGTGTTCATCATCCCGGGATTTCAACCAAAACAAATTCAATCATTGTACGAACATTTTATTTACCCAACTTTCGAAGCTCAGATACCAGATGATTTTGTATCTATCGATGAACTCTCTGAAAATTTGGTGAACGTAAGTTTAATAGAAATTACGATGTTTTGATAATATATTATAAACTTGATTTACAAATATGTTATATGAAATTAGCAACTCAAAAGAATAACGGATCGAGGATTTGTTTCCATAATTGGTGTATCTTGGGGTGGAAACGTTGCCCTGAAAATGGCTCAGATATTGGAAGCACAAGGAACTATGGTGACTGTAACATTAGTAGATGGTGACCCAAAAATTCTTACAGAATTAGCTCAAAATTATTTATCAAATGATAAAGTTGCCAACAAACTAAAAACCATCTACAATTCATTTTCGAACGAGGTAAATAAAATATTTATACACAAATAAATAAACCAATAGCTCTTATATGGAAATAAATAATATTCAATTGTTTATGTGTTAATTTATGGATATTAACCATCTGATCATTTTTTATTTTAATTTATTTTTGTATTATTTTATTACAATTTTTGTAATATTTGTAAAATATCTGTATACTAATGTACACTGAGTGTTGAAAATTATATATATGTTCTCCTCTCTTGGACTGATTTTAATAGTACCACTTTAGTTGGAAAATAGTTTATCCGAGGTCTAAACTTTTAAACACATCTTAAATAACTAAATAAATAATAACATTTTACTAATTTTTATTTATCTTTCAGTGTTATATAATATAACGTTTCATTATTATTGATTATATAATTATACAATTGTATACTATATAAAATCAATACTCCGATTTAATTTCATTGTTTAGAAAAACTTATAATATTTTTTTATTAATTTACGCATTGCAGATTTCAAAATATGATTATCAAAACTATGAAGAAACACAAAATACTATTTCTAATCTAAAATCGTTTGAAAATGTTATTAGTAGTGCTTTGCGTACTATTCACTTTAGATTGCAAGCATTATTAGATTCAAAACCACTACCCAATAAATTGCTAACAAAAGTTTTAGTAATGAGACGTACACGACTTTCTAATTTCGACACATCTGTCGTATATGATGTGAGTCATAGTGAGCCAATGAATAAAATAAAATGTTGTAATTTTCTTTATGTTATTTTCAGTATTGTGTCAATATACCATTGATGCATATCATACCAAATTATGATTATAAACAAACGATGGCCGACAGGAGATTGATTGATATTGTTCAAAGGAACATAACGTATTTACCTACTGCTGGAATAGAAATTCCATTAGCCGAGAAGTACAGAAATTTCTACTTCTTGGTTCGTCGTACTATGAAAGAATGGTAGAATACTTGATGGAGTATAACTAAGCTTAATTAATTTTTTTCCATGAAAAAAATTGATAATGAAGTTAAAGTGATTATAAGATTGTAAAATTTGAAACTCAATTTATATATATATGCACGTATATTGGAAATAATTTTTAATAAAACACAAACTCTCATATTTTATTTCGTTCAAATTATTTTAATTATTATTTAGTTGTTTTGATTTTGAGTGTACCTGGATAACTATAAATGATCATAAGAATGTTCAGAGTTAATAGCTCAAGTAATTTAACACATGACTGACGGTCGAAGTTCTCCTCAACTATACATAAGTTTGTACGTTCACACTAAGGCTTTATTTATTTAAGTATATATATTGATCATACAATCCTATATCATAATTTCGACCATATTTTCTTTATTATATCCTTTGATCTAGCCAGTGAAGGTTTTCAACAAAGCCCAAATGGTTGTTGATACGTTACTTACCTGGAAAATATTAAAACATATGTTTTCTTCGAGTCAAAGATCTCAACTTAGAGTACAAAACATCAGTTTTATAAAGCATTTTAATAATTATACTCGTATTAATAAATAAATAAATGCTTAGTCTAAAGTATTATTATTGATTATAGAATAGAATCTATTCTATAATCAATGCCTATACCATGACCCATCTATCTATTCTATAATCAATGGTATTATTTTATTTGTAATTTACGACTAATTTTCAATGTAAGAAATTCAAAAAACTTCATTGTCAAGTGTCGCGGTCGTTATCACAACATGTTTATCGACATCCGCGAGATCACGATCGACAATTGGTCTGGCCGACGGTGACTGCTCAAGCTTTTAGCTGACAGCCGTAATTAACTCAACGTCTGCATTATATTTATTATATTATTAATTTTAATAAATGTATTAATTTATTTCAGCCAAAAAATTAATTACAATTTCATGTTAACAATAAGTAAACTATTACATTAAGAATACATTTAGAACAGCTGATACGTTTACCAACTGAGCTAAGCTCATATCTGGTATACGGAATTCTAATAAATTGTAATTCTTATTGTGTTAAGATAATTAAAAAGGATATGTAATTATAGATACGACTTAATTTATTAATATTATTCAGTAGACGAAAATTTCATGAAACATGTTTAAGTAACATATTTAACATAACCCATTCAGAAAAGATCTTATAATTAGATATATTGACTTTTTAAAATCTCATTAATACACATATCTTTATCTAGATCATTAACTATTTTATTAATAGCCTTTTTTTATTTGATTCTTATTAACTATATCATTGGTATTATTAGATAGGTTTTCACATAAGATACTTATTGGGCTCTTCGCATCGTTACTTAAATTGTTGAATATAGTTTTCCACATGTGATTGTAGGAGTTCCTTGAATTTGTTAAAAACGTTTATGATTGTTTAATGTATTTACCTGTTCTTCTGGCCATTATTTCTATAGCATTTAATGTGTGGTTTTGTATGGATTTTATTAAAAATTATCTAATGTATAATTTATAGATGGATAATATATCTGTATGGTTGAATAATTCCCCTGATGGAAATCGGCGTAACCAACACATATAAAAGGATATGCACAATAATTTTTGGAGTGATCGTAATTTTCAACATTAAGAACATCGAATAATTTTGCGTAATTGATGAGGTTCTATAAACTATATTTTGGTATGAAATAATGAAGTAAAATTGAATAATTCACTGTTAATTTGAGCGGGTTCGAGATAAACAAAAAAAATTGAATGAGGTAACTTGTTGGACATATTAGTCGTTGCTTTTAATGACATTTAGTACTTTGGAAGTTGATGAAGAAGGAACCATGTTACGGATAACGATAAGACATTTTTTATTTTCATAAGCTTGATAAATAGGATATGCTGCATTACTAATTTTTAAATATCTAACGACTTCTCTATACGAGTCTAGATTAGTGATGCTTATGTTTAAGTTAGTATTCGATAATTTGAAGCTGACGTTTTGAGATCCGATTAGCATTATTAATAGATTTCGCAATTCAATGTAATCAGAAATATCACTTGCGAATATCGATGGAGGTAACAGAATGTGATTTGTTTAAGCACTGGTATTGCATGAGTTATTTATTGATGTAACATTAATTTTAATAGAATTTTCATTTTATTTTCAAGTGTCGGAAGAAAATGTAATCTATTTACATTGAAAAACGCGGATTTAAGTTTTTTTATTTTGGATATTTCGATTGAGCTAGTTGAAGAAAGGTTGCGTTTAGAATTGTTTTTGAGTAATCAATATCATGACATTCGCCGTCAAAAAAGAAAAAACACCATTTAAAGTGTTCGCATTATTATAATCGAATTGCTTTTGTTTTCTTATTAGTAGAGCTTACACTGCTCGTTAACTGTCTATTAACGGGATCGTTCATTACGCCTAGTGTGATCAAAATATGCAATATATTCAACACGGCTGAGAGTTGTCACTTGTAAGTTTAGGTTGTTGAACTTTTATCGTCATACGGTGTGAACAATACATTTATTTTGCACGTACGACAAATAATGGGAGTGTGCATATTTTTGCAAACCACAGGTTATCACTTGAAGCCCCGCCCAAACAATCGTAACAATTATTTACTCGAAATAATTTGCATTTTTTTTTTCAACTCTTTTATT